>DWMW01000053.1:0-14871 GCA_018246335.1 Papilio thoas cinyras
ACAAATCATGTCCAATTTTTGTAACCCATGACTGCCTAATGGTGTAGGTCATGGTAATAATGCGATCAATATGATCACTCAAGAGTCGTTTGGCGTGTTCACTCGAAATTTAATATTTTGGACATGTAATTTAGTACAATAAACATATCTCACGCCTGTATTCTCCAAAGAGTTGCAACTAGTGTACCCACATTTCGCCATATGTTTTTCCGTCCCATAATGTGATAGGGGGCGAGCCTATCGCCATATCGGGCACATATTCTAAACTCCGGGCTGATGTCAAGTTGAAAAAACCCTAAAATAATTTTACAGGGCCCAGGAATCGAACCCGGGACCCCGGGTTAAAGCGATACTGTATACGCAATACGTGATACCACTGAGCCACCGAGGCAGTTAACGCAAACTTCAGTACTTTATATAATTAACAAGATAAATTTATTCCAATCGCTTACAATCAAGCTAGCTCCATGGTCGACAAAGTGTGGCTACGTGGTCACATGTGGCTCTTTAAGTAAGGCTCCGTCACAAATATCCACGGAAGGAGATTTATTCTTATTGAAAATAAAAGTTGGTTAGAAAAAAAATTATTAAAACTGTTTTGTAAATCGAGAACATGACAAATTTATTTACATATATATTGTATTTTTTTTTGTTTTAGTTAAAAGATCGACAACAACATACAAACCTAAATTTTTAAAACTTTCCAAAGAGATATAAACATATTGCTCGCGTTATTAAAAAATTATTAAATATATTTAAAAAAACAAAACTACCTATACCCATCTTGGTTGATTTAGACCCATTTAGACAAGCTGACTGGTTGCACTCAAAAAATATTTTCGTGGTCATGATCTCAAATTATTAATTCGTATATTTTTGAAAATTTACAGTTTATCGATGTGATTAACAGATCTGACGATGCCATTACGATGCCGTCAGTCAGCCTCTAAACTTGACAGTTGATTCATGGCTGATACTAGAGCAAAGCGTCATAGATATTGTCATCCTCCATACGAGATACCTTGATCAATATGTTACTTGTACGAGCCTGCGTTAGCTTTCGACGATAATTAATGTCATACAGAAATGTACTGTACGCTTAAACGGAAATCTGTAATTACGCAGAATGATACTTTCATTTCATGCCTGTTTATTTCAATTAATAAAAATGTACTTTACCTTACTTCCGAGTTATAACGATTTTTCTTTATCTGTAGGAAGTAAAAAAATATCTATGTCTTTAGTCATAATTACAGGAAAATAAAGGTTACGTATTAATATTATAATATTATACAGGACGACGACTTCTTACGTTCATGTTGACATAATTGTATTATTTTATTTTCGGGATAAATTACAACTTTTAAATTAAACAGTTTAATTAGTAATTCGTATAATTATATAATTACTGTAGAAGTGAAAGCAGTCCGAATTGAATAGCGAGTCAATTGAGTTCTTACGAAATTCCGAAAACTCACAAATTAAATTTTGCAGACATTTCCGTACAAGATTTTCATTAAGGCGGTTAAGGCGTTAGAGTGAAAGCTATTTGTAACACAGAACATAGTGAGAAAACTACAATGAAATATTTTGTTCCTGCCAAAGTACTTTAGTTAATTAACAGCAGTTATGAAAAATGATACGTCAAGATGTGATAGATAGACAAGATAATATATTGTGCCATACGTACCGCAATATCCGGAGATGCAAATGGCTTCCTTCTAATGCGAGACAATAATATTTATTAAACAAATGTATTTCGATCCAGCGCTCTAGGTAATTGTCATTCCAAGAACTTGTATTTTCTATTCGCCATATAGAATTATTATTATGTTTAATTTAATAATAATTAAAATGTGATCGACGTCATAACAAAGAGAGAGAAGTGTTTCTGTGCAAACAAACACATAAATATTTATATATGTTAAGTAATTATATTTACTTAAGTGACATTTTATATTCATTATTTTTTCTGACACTTTGTCTCTTCTTCCTTACTCTATTTAAAATAATTGAATTTTTTATCGGATGTACAACGCTGCACACGTTTCTACGACTTCATTTTACGATGTAAGACCGCCCCTGTTCATTTTAATATGCCAGTTCATGTTTATGAATTAATTCCCACACAGAATGCAAAAATGTGAAGATTTGTTTCCATATTCACGCAAGATTGTGTCATCTCACTATAGGTAAGCTTGCAAAACTATTAATAAATGTTAAGAAATCAATAAGACTTCAATAAATAGTTGTTCTTCATTAGGATAATAGAATTGTAACTGAAGTGATTGCGATCGACGGAGTAAAAACAAAGTAAACGGTTTTGTCTATAATACTCATGTGTTTTAATTCAACTTCTACAATGCAAGTCTATCTGTCAATATTCACAATTTTTCATTTTATATTTACGAATATACTGAGAGTAACGAGTGAGTGTCAGTAGTAAAGTGAGTGGATACCTTCGTACAACGACTGTAACATTACAGTACATGAAATGTGATTTTACGCCACTTTACTTAATATGAAAGACGGAAAATATAATCTTATTCGATGTCTGAATGCTTTTAGCGATTTTATTTAGAAACAAAGGTAGTGAGCTTTTTAAGGCAGACGACCTCGCTCGTTACTAATTCATCGCAGTAGATTAATAATGACACTTTATATTTCAGGCAATCTTGGAACAGAATTCAGAAATTAAATTTTACACAGTTAGAAATATTTTCAATTCGAAGATTTAAAAAAAATTCGGCTGCAGTGCTGACGGGTTCGATTCCCGGGCCGGGAAAAATGATATTGAGGTTTTTCAACTTGATACCATCCCGGAGATTGGAATTTGTGCCCGATATGGCGAAAGGCTCGCCCCATTCATGTTACATTATGAGACGGAAAACATGGCGAAATCCGGGTGGACTAGCTCCACCTCTGCCTACCCCTTTAGGGAATACAGGCGTGAAATATAGCTGGGCTGTACACATTTAAAAAAAAGTAATTTAGATTAGTACTTCATTTGTTTTTTATTTACATAAAACCTATTAGTACATAACTTTAACCATAATCACTAATAATTTAATCTCGAATTCGTAGAGAAAACGGCTATGAACTTGAGATTAATATACACTTAAAAGACAAACAGACGCTCGTTTATTAAGAAAGCTGTTCCGATCCGCTAACAAACAAAGCGTGGGCGTCCTCAAAGGATATCCCCTTCCGATAAATTGCACCTCGTGTATGGTATGGTATAGTATGTACAGTGTCGCACTTGTGTATCGTGACCTATGAAATTGGTAATTTTAATACATACAAATCCACCCATGAGACGAAAAGAGTAACATCTGTAATGTATTTTGTAATGTACATGTAACTCTTTTCTTCGCATAGGTCGAAATACATTATAACCGCTTTGATTGAGGGTGAATAATTGTACATTTATTAAAGAAAATATTATAAGGCGGGAGTTTTTGTGATGCAATATATCATCGTCCGCACACACGCACACACACACACACATATATGTAGGTATATACACACACACACACACATATATACATATATATGTGTGTGTGCGTGTGTTCACAAATTAACATGTACAATTACTTCTTTTTTGTTGTTACTACCATAATTTTATTTTATATCAGATAACTTCGTATGATAAACAAATTTACATTAAATATCGCCGAAATTCATAAAATTCCATGATATGTGCTCAGCGAACATTTCCATTCCCAGTTTTTGTTTAGATGTTTTGCAAACTCTTATGCCGGAACACATTGTCAATAACGTGAAAGCTTTTAATATGCGAAATGTAAAAACTGAAAGGTGAGCGTTGTTTTTTTTAAATAAACTCAAAACATTTAAAATATGGACTTAAAAGTTAAATCCATCCTCATTATATAACACATTTATAATAAAAGCTTACTCCTATAAATTTTCTCCTTCATCTTTCACAAGTTTTTTCCCCACTTTTATTGGGGTTCGTCTATCGAGCCGTATTAAGTTTATATAATTTTTATTTTATTAAGTTTATTTTATAGCCATGTTTTGTATTTTATAATAAAAATTCTTTGTCTCAATTGCAATAAAACCTTACTCAATTTAAAGCTTCACATTGTAGGTATTCGTTTCAACAGGCAAAAGTGAGCTACGACTTTATGTATTCATGCCATTCAGGTTTATGAATTTTCCATCGAGATACTTGTAATACGAAGTACAATTGTAAAAGGTCTACATCAAAGTCAGGTCAACGGAATTTGCGTACAGCCAAAAAGGTGTGATTTGAAAGAAGTAATTTTTATGAAAATATTTTCTTTGGTAGAATGGATTTACTTTCTATTATATTTATTATTAGGTACCATTCATACTTTTAAGGATTTCTTTCATCCACGTCAGTTAATATTTAAACAACATAACATATCTCACGCCTGTATTCCCCAAAGAGGTAGACAGAGGTGCAACTTGTGCACCCATTTCGCACACATTTCGCCATATGTTTTGTCATTAAGTAATGTGATAGGGGGCGAGCCTATCGCCATATCGGGCACAGCGCGGAGTTTGGTGCTGATATCATGTTGAAAAATCTCAATAACATTTTTTCTGAATCGAGAATTGCACCCAATACCCCGCCATTGCAACTACCACTGAGCCACTAAGTCACTGAGGCTAATGTGATCAATTACTGTTCGTCGCCTCTGTACTGTAGAGTTTAGTGTCCTTTAGGACTAAACTTTAGTGACCTTTGAGGAACATTTTAGTCGTGTGGAAGAATTGTCAGTACATTTCAATTTGACGAACCATTGTACACGAGGAATAAAACAAACAGTGTTTTATTTTATATTTTATGTGAAAAGAAAATGTCGCCAGGACCATGTGCGTCGCCGTCTTACGATGAAGGAGTAAATTCGTAAAAATCTTCAACCTATGTTTGTTTCATGGTCACGTCCATGATATAAGTTCTATTAGTAATCAACTTTAATTAAAGTATCTCATAGGTTTGTTTTAATTCATTATACAGTAAAAGGCACATATAGTATGTTAGTCAGAATACAAAGTTATAATGACCTTTTCCTATTGAAAGTGAATATCGTCATAGAAAAAATATGTACCAAATAACTTAAGCATATAATATTAATGTCTGAAAAGTCTTAAACAAGTAAGTTAACTCTGCACATTTGCTCCTTGCATAAAAATAACTTTAATTTCAAAACTTCTCGTACTTCATTTGCCCTTTTGAAGTCTACTTCGTTAAGTAAATACAGCGACTTTACGAGTTTAATCAAACCTTGAAAGGTTTCTATGTGTTGCGCGGACCCCCAATTAAAAGATACAAGTACTTATTGTAACAAACACTTGACTCCTAAGTTGTATCGTCGTTATCTTGAGAATGCCAATAATTGTTAACAACTTTTATTACTAACATGAAATAGAAATTCCGTAAAGATTGTCTAATTCAATAAAACTAGTTTAATGTTAATACTGTTATCATCTAGACTCCTTTTGTTTTATTTTGATATACCTGATACGGCGATAGGCTCGCCTTCTAGCACATTATGAGACAGAATAACATGTGGCGAAATGTGAGTGCACTAGTTGCACCTAAGATTTAGGCCCCTTCGTTGAATACAGACATAAGATATGTTTGTTATAGTCTGTGTAGTCTGTGGTGTCCAGTGACTGTTGGTATATTTGGCTGACGAATATTTTTCTTTCACTGCCAAAGTTATACGAGATAGTCGTGAATAAAACAAATGTCTTTTACCGTTTTAAGACGGCCTATGCTTTATTAAGAGAAAATTTAAACATAAACTTTTAATTATCATTCGTTAATATGTAATATAATATTATCGAAATATGTATGATATTACTACATTTAAACATATAATCTTGTAAAACATTCTACTGTCGAGAAAATATCAATATAATTTTAAAATGTCTTGAATATCTAAGTTTATTCACGCTTGTAGGGTGTCGGACTCTGTTCACCTAAAAAGAAATAAAGCGCTGTTGACTCTCGCTTCCTTTCAATCAGGACTGACTCCTCATCAATGTGAATAAAAAGCGCCAACACCCGATTAATAAAGGGATCCGACACCCCACAGGTGGAATCTGGCTCTTAAGTGTTTACACATCAAATGTCAATTTAAAAACATCAATATTCAATTTTTTTTAATTTTTATCATATAATTTCTAAAAATGCAACGTCTACCTTCTAACATTTAAAATGAATTATAAATATTATTATTTTTTCATTAACCACTTAATCGCTATCGCCTAGTTATAGGCAAATTTAAAATGTAAATTGAATATAATTTTTTTTAACTTGTTTTAATAAATCTTTTATCTAACGATTATATAATCGAATCTTAAACATTTAATCGTTTAACCATAATCGTTTTGCAGGGTCACGTAAGCATGGGAAGTCACAAACATTTAATTTTCTAATTTATCTTAAACATTTCCTGAGATTTCGCCAGTTTCTTAAAACAGTACAAGATATTAAGGCTTGTCGTATGTACTATCTCACTATTTGCAGATTGTCTATCGAAGGCTTTAATGAGAAGTATTCGCGACGCCCACCAAGAAAGAAAAGTATAACGGCCGATTCGGGCACCAGACAACTGAAAAGTTAATTAATGGCCCCCAATCCCTTGCCATCGACACAGGGTACAATTATTGAACCCTCCGACAGTCTTCTCTTACAAACGACAAAGCTTTAATTACCCTGTTCTGTAAAAGAAACGATTCTTCAGGTACATTCCCCCTTTGACCTTCAGAAGCATCGATTCTACTGAAGCCTAATATAACTTATTTGAAAATAAGTTGTAATGTGATGTATGAAACATTACAATATAACTTATTTTCAAATTCCTTTATCATTAAATGACACCTCAAGCACTATATTGAAATACTATTGAAAGGGATCTGTTATTGGACAAATACGAGATTAATGATTTGAAAGACTTAGAAGCATGACTGGTAGCAAATAGGGTGGACTGTAGGAGTAAAATAAATGATGACTAGAGATCCAATAATCTCCATTTTAATACAGGATTAAACTGATATAATTAATTAAAAAATATTCTGGAATAATTTTAATTATTTAATTAAAATAATTAATTAAATATTTAATGAAAATTAATCAATTAATTAAAAATATTCCATCGTAATGAAATAAAAACATTAACGTAACATAAATACATAGTTGCAGATGAAAGTAACGAAATTTGAGTTTTAAATCTTAGTACGTATTTTTTTTTTAATTTCAATCATGAAATTGCTGTGAAAAATCTAAAGCGCTCTTTACAGGAAAGTGCCCTACAATCGCCCAAACTGTGTTTTTGGATTTGTTTTTTAATTTTTTTTTTCTTATTTAACATTAATATAGGGATAAAACTTTTTTTTTAAATTTTGGTACTATTTTAGTTATCAAAGTTGGCTTTGCCAAAACATTTCTCAAAATAATTTACTTAAGTCCCGCTATTCACAAAAATATCTTAGTGTTTTAATATACATTTTTTTTATAAATTTCGATAAGTACAAAATTTGAAAAGAAAGTATAATTATGCCTTATTTCATAGTCCTGATTCTTGCGGTAAATGCTACTCCGATCTTTACTCAATTTTAAATAATAAAGGAAAAGCAATAGTGAAACGATTTTAAATTTTTCCTGTTTTAATGCTGATATATTGATAACCGCATTTAGATGGAAAAGATCAAGGCAATAAAAACAATCACAAAGAGAGCTTTAGTTATATTTGCTCTGAAATGTAATAAATCTCAATACTTTTATCTTTTCGTTTAACATTGTGGTGTTTTATAAAATACATAAGATATGTAATAAATATTATAAATACATACATAAAAATAAAAATATAATTGCATAATATTATGTTGGTAAATATTATGATGATGTTAATTTAGAATCTTTGAATGGATGATGGGAGCAAAGATATGATGTTACGATGTAGACAATCGGACTATAGATACGAGTCCTTGGTGTCGTCTGCGGGCGGTACGCCGGCGGCGGACATTTTGCGGCGCTCCAGGCGAGCGCGCGACACCGGCCGGTAGTACTGCTCGCTGCGCCGCCGTCAGCGCTCCGGGAGGGGCGCCTCCGACTCCAGTTCCATCCACAGCGAGCTGATCACACGTGCTTCTGTCACAAGAGAGAGATGACGCTGTTTAAACACTATAAAATGCTAATTGTTTTTTATCGGAAATGGTAGGGATGACACACTCTATGCAGAAATATTGTCACTTTTTCTTTCAACATAAGGGTTAATATTTTAAGACAGCACTTTTTTTGTTTATTACACTGGTGTATTTATTATCTAATATAAGATATCTCAGATTTGCTACGTATATGCATAAATATATAATTTTCATTTATAAAACTTACCAGGTTTTTCTTCTACAGTTGGCGGTGCTTCAGTAGCTTCCTCGATGCAACTCTGTTCGTCGGGGAATTGTACGTGTTTTTTTACGGTCGAGCGTGATGTCTTCGAAAGTGCGGAAGCTGGGAAGAAGTCATATCATTTAGTACCTTATACTATGTTTCTACATTACATCGTTTCCAAATGTTACCCCTCCGGGGACTACAGGCATGAGGTATAGATATAAAGTCCTTACTAATCGCTTTCGTTGGGGCCTCGGAATATTCGTCAGGTTCACATCGACTTGGCAGTGGTCTGCCAGCAGATCGACGACGGCCACTTGGGGCCGAACTCGTGGTCGTGGTGTGTTGCGCAGTCGCCGTGTATTGGACGGCGGCGAGCTATAAATTACGCTGCGATTAGTACTTTACTTTGTTAGGCTACAATATTTTAAATGAAAACATTATTTTTTTTAATCTATCTCGTAGCAATTATTCTAATTAAAATAGTGCAGAATTTTTATTTTTTACACTTCTGCACATTGAGACATGGTTAAAGTTCGACAATAATTGAGAGAGTTAATGAATTAGAGAAAATTCAATTTCAATCTTGGAAATTTCTAGAAAAAAGGTAGAATTGGCAACATTAAGAATATTGTGTTTTTTCAACTTGGTATCATCCCAGAGTTAGCAATTTGTACCCGACATGGCGATAGGATCGTCGCCCCAATCACATTATGGAATGGAAAACATATGGCGAAATGTGGGTGGCACTAGTTGCACCTCTACCTACCTCTTCGAAATTTTCTGTACTCAAATTGAAAGCGCGATTGCTATTATTTATTCAATTTATTTTACAAATGAACTTACGTGGGATAATCTCTTGACCACTTTCATCAGAAGAAAATATTTTAATAATATAATTATAGATGCTACGCTGATAGATTCAATTTCAAAATTTATTCGCCAAATACATTTACTATGCGAGCCTCTATGCAATTATTTAAAATATAACGGTTTATCGTTATTGTCTAGATATTTGTACAATCTTATGGTTTTTAATTTCTCAAATATACATTTTTCTTAATGTAATATGTTCGTGGACTGATTTTCCTACTCCACTATTTGTCGTTTGTTCTCTTCATGTTTTCTTTTACTAAACGTTTATTAGTTAACGTTTAACGTTTAACATTTAACTTGATTTTTTACAAGTAAATTTTATTATCATTACCATGTTTAAAAAGCATTTTAGATTCAACTCTATTATGCATAGAGGTTCGTATAATCGATCTAATATTTTAACTACTTACTGCATACAACTATAAGTGCAAATAAAATGTTAAATAGTTAGTTCACATTCAAAGAAGAAAAAACAAAAGTTAAGTTGTAAATAGCAAACGAATTAAAAAGGATACATACATTAACACACGCCTCAAATATATATATATATACATATACATGTAATATGTTATATACTCATATATGCTGTCCTATATGCTTATGAGTATACACATTTTGAAATATGTCAATCCAACGTCACTAGCAGCTGCAATTAATTTCAATGAGCTATAAGTTACTTCAGAACCTTGAATGTTATTGCATTAATATGTAATGAGTTGGATTGATTTTTAAAACAAAAAATATAGAACATATATAGTATTTGTTGTGTATGCTAAAATAATGCTTACAAGAGTGCCGTTTCTCTTGTACGGCTTACTCTATAGATAAACTATAAGGGAATCAAAATACATGTTAAATGAAAAAAGTTATCTTATTCTAAAAAGGACCGATAAAATTATTCCCTACAACTTCGAGGAGATATCCAAAGTTGAAATGGGGAAGTTACAATACCAAGCATTCCATAGCAATCCACATCACACTGACTTCTGGCACGCATTTACGTACATACGACATTAATTTCGATGTTAAGAAGTGCTGTACCACGTCCAATCGTTTATTTAACTTTTGAGATATCAAATAGTAATTGTTGTGTTACTGATTTGATTTTTAAAACAACCGGGTTTTAAGTTTTATTCCGTATACTGAAAACAAAAATGTAATGTACTCAAAATACATGGAAGGTCGCATCATTGTCAATAGAACATTAGCTTCGGGGCTGACATGTCTTCACGACAAAAGTCCCAAAAATAGAAAATAATAAACAGGAAAAAACACATTGGCTAGAATATATTGAATTATTCCTTTGAATAACACTTCAACAATTAAAAAATTTAAAGAATTAAATTAACGATTTAACGGGATTTAGGGAAAATAATCTATTTTTCTGACAAGTCTTTATGAGAGTCATAACTTGCTTTTAACCTGTCAAGTGCGAGTCTAAGGCCGAGGTAAATAGATGTTACAAATCATGGCTTAGCACGGACTGTATTTTGACGGTCAATTGTAAGACAATAATTGTTAAATGTCTATTCTTGCCCCTTAGAAGATCGCTTAGTATTTGCCTCAGCTTAGCAATGGTTTAGAAACGTCTATTTATCTCGGCCAAAATCTAATTACTCTACAAACTCGAAAAACTATAATCCGTCTTATTATAAAATTTTTTAGACTCCCATCATTTAAAAAGAACTTATAGATAGAAATTGTAGTAGAAGATCTTTAGGGCGAATTCCAGTTGTCGCCGAAAAATTCTTGTTACCGAGTTTGTGAAGGAACGTGACTTAATAGTGACGTAAGAGTTTTAAATGATCGATTTGTAATATTGAATATCGTTACGTTCGAGACATAGAGATTAAAATATTTTTATCAGTTATGAAAAAAATGTATTAAAAAAATTTTGGGAACTCTGTGTCACTATTTAAAAAAGATTGAATTTTCGGATAATGTTAACCGCCATTGTTTATGTTGTTTTAAAAAATATTTCGCATGAGCAGTTATTGATGTTCGCCTTAAAGAGTGTCTACTATATTCATTGGCGGATATAAGATTTAGGAGTAGGCGGGGTTGGCTTTACCCATCTCAGAGTAAGTACTAGATAAAAATAGAAAAATAATTATGAAGATCACTTTTAAAACTTTTTAAGATAAAATTCTGATAAAATAGAGGTTTATGCCCCATCGCCAAATACTAATCTACTGAATCCACCAGTGACTATATTAATAATTATTAATAATATTAGATTATTTATTTAAAGTTGCCTCATCGCAAATTCTGCATGAAGTATGTAGTTTGCGTCCTGGATGTCAAATTGGGCAATACACTATGTTATTGGGTTCAAATTCTTTTAAAACTGCGCATTAAATATACAAAGTTATTTAAATTGGAGTTTATAAGCTGATTATGACCCGCTCGTTATATCAGTTGGGGTTTTATAAACTGACGGTAAATTGTAAACAGAATAATTCATCGACAATTATTCAGTATCCAAATCAAATTATCTATTTACACTTCGAGTGCATATGTGAATAAAACATGCTTATATACATTTTTTGTTAGATAAAAAATGTTATATGTTTTATCAGTTGATCAAGATGAAAAGTAAAATTGTTACGTTTGACATGATATACATCATATAAATGACATTTAGCAATTTTCCGTCAGTTTATAATATGTACTAAGGCTATTAGCTAATGAGACCTTTATGCTTACTCCTTATGTTGTAATTTAAGGTTATTATATTAAAGAAAATTGACCGAACGTGTCAAGGATACATTCAGTACTCGATTTGTAATCTCTGTTTAGCTTAGCCTTGTATTTTTTTATAATAAGACGGATATATTTTTTATGTATCTTTCGCTCCATTCTAGTTCTCTAATCTATCCATACTTACACGATCATTGCGGTCGAAAGCGGCAGTGCCGCGACCCTCTAGATATTCTTGGAATTGAGAAACCACGCATATCATCGTGTAAACCTAGAACATATTGACATTGTCTTATACAATTTAACAAAAATATTAAACCCACATGATAGCAATATTTCATCGAGATAGAAAAAATGCTACAGATTATTAATAAAAATTAGTTCTAAGTTCATAGTTATTAATTTAATATTGTTTTTATAATATTATAAGATTTTTGTACAGATGTTATTAAATACCATCATTTAAACACAATGTTAAAAAAAAAACAATTTCATAATGATGCTTAATTTTCATAATCATTTTTGGAAAAATATTTCCATTTACTGATTATATACTTGGTACAAAACGTTTTGGGCAAAATCTGACGAATGTTTTCTTATGATTACATCTTTGTCGATCGGAAATCTGGAGATATGTCAGATCTTTTACAATGTTTTATTATATGACAATTCTATAAACTAAGTACTAGTCACAAATGAATGTGAACAAGATTACCGTATCACGCATACTTAAAAGTGTTTAATTTTGAATTTATGTGTAATTATAAATTATGTTTGTAATATTATAGCTATGTGGAACAATTGTGATACTTTAATTGCTTTCCACATTGTAATATTACTAGACAACAAACAAATGTTATAACATGTTCAGTGTACACAGACATATTGTCTGTATTGAACAAAGTACTCGTAAGACAGAAAAAACGTTTACATAAATATCATTTATTAAAACTTAGATAATATTAATAATACAACGTAGTAAAACTAATAGCAATACAGAGCATGGCAAGTCAAATATCTTACAGTTAAAGTTGACGAAAACGAACCTTAAACCACGGATTAGACTGTACGTTTTGCTAACCCCAATACAGTATAGTATAGTATAGTATTAAGCGCTTTCAGATAGTAGTAATTAAAATTCACACTAAGATTTTCTTAATTTAGCAGCCAATAAAGATAAGTTGTCATGGATAAAATATAATTTACGTCACGATGGGCAGAGACATTCGCAGACCATTGAGTTACGACTAGAGCCTAATCTGTTTGCCAATGTCGCAGCTGCTAGGCCATTCGTAGCAATATTCTACATAATACATTGATTAGCACCGACCGCCTTAATCTAGTAAAGGATGTCTACTTATAACGATAGTGATGTTAATGTTTCTATGGCCTTTCTGAAGAAACTACTTAATAAATTACTTGTGTATAAAAATTAGTTAAGAAAAACGGTCATTTTATCCCAAAGTCGAAAGACAAGACTTTCAATGGCCGTTCATTTTACACCCCTAAGGAGAGAATCTCTTTCAATTTAAAACCGGATCTAAGTTATAACCGAGTTTAAAAGATGATTTCCTCGAGTGCGGAGTAAAATATTAATCTCAGACTCTTTTACTAAACTTTAAACTTATAAGTAATTAAACACTGACTTTGTAATGTACTTAGTCATAGACGTACGTAATAAGACATGTATGTATGTACAAGTGATACATCTCGTAATAGATTAATTACAATGGTGAAGCGTGAAGTTCGTATTGCAGGACGTGTGCTGGGTTGCGGTCAGAACCCCATCAAGCGGACAATATGCAATCAATTTCAAGCGTATTGCAAGATGATGGTGAGGGGATTCACTATGAACCAGACAAATTTATCCAAACAAAGCACATTGTTCTGGTCAAACTTTTGTTTACGCCATGCCGTTGTTTAACATTGTTAACAATTTTAAAACACACACATTTTACATTGTTTTTTGTTGTTATGCTGGTACCAAATGTAATGCTAATTGATTAACCTAAATAATTCTCTCTTATTCGTGTAAACTATATGCTTACCTAATAAATGTGTAATGTACGATTTAGCGCCGAGGATGGGAGTTCGGAACTTTTAAACTATTTTAATGAATAGTTCAAAAGTTATGAACGCGTGAATGCGTTTAGCGACGCGCTGTTAATATCATTATACCCTACGACAAAATCGAAAAGTTGTATGGGATAAAGTTAGGTTGAATTTCATTCGCAGTCTCGAAGCTGCTTATTCATTATTTCGGCACCTAAATATAAATAAAATAAAACAGAATTTATGCTAGACAAGCATATTTATGCTCTTGAGACTACACGAAAAGAAGTCCTTCACTTATTATCACTTCGTTGATTTCGATTTGTATTTTATTCTTTTGTTTTAACGTAATGAATTTTTTACAGCACTACATATTGTTGGTTTCTATAGGAAACTTCAAACAGCTATTCTTGGCTAGCTGCCAGTACTTATTTTGCATTGCGATTGTTGTACCAACCAATGTGTTTTTTTTTCTTTTGTAACACTTTCATAATTATGTATATTTAAAAATAGTCGCTGCTTGATGTATATAACTTTAACATAAATACATTGATATTAGTTCACGGTCGTAAAATTTACAGATCTTTTTTTTTAGTTATTATAATAATCATTAATAGTTTTTGTTTTACATAATGCAATCTATCCAATTAAAATAATACGTAATGTATTTAATGTTTTATGTAGAAACATGTTCCGTCCCAGGTAGATGCCTTGCTAGTCCAATTCTCGGCGCCTTTATTCCACGTAAATAAAATTAATAATGGACAAAAAACTTACGTTCAGGATAATGATGAAGAAGTCTAATGTAAACAGGAATGCGGTGATAGGATTGAAATTCAACTGTAGAAAAAAAA
>DWMW01000054.1:0-14780 GCA_018246335.1 Papilio thoas cinyras
GATTTAGTTTAAGATTTAATTTAATTGCTTCAATTTATAATTTACAATTATTATAGTTATCATAAAAGATTTGTTTAAAATTAATGAATTTGACTAATAAAATCATTTTTCGTTATGGCAAAATATTAAATTTTTAAATAAAAGACATAATTAATTAAAAATATAATTTTATATTAGCGTCTTTTTATAAATATTTGCAATTGTTTTAATAGGTTATGCAAGAAGTCTGTTAATGCAAAATAATGTTTGTTTTGCCATAATAATTTACGTGATCAAACAAAGCTTTGTGTTGTTAGCGATTTTTTTGATATTATAAAAATTGAAGCAACAAAATTTTTTAATGGAGTTTATCATGTTTTAAATGGTGAAATTAATGTAAAAAATAGCATTACACCAGATAAATTGATTTTTTCTGCGTTATAATCCCGAATGAATGATAAAATTATAAAAGAAGTGATTATTGCTGTTTGTGCTACTTTTAAAGGAGAAGTAACAGCTCAATACTTAAAAACATTTTTGCAACCTTTTAATATAAAAATATCATGTTTATCCCAAGGGATACCAATTGGTGATTCCTTAGATTATATTGATGAGGTAACATTAAAACAAGCTTTAGAGGGGCGTAAAGATGTTTAAGAACAGGGGGGTGTAATGATGCTATTTATAACATTAGAAGGAATTGATGGTTCTGGGAAAACAACGATTTCAAAATTATTAAAAGAAAAATTACGGTCAGAAGGATATCGAGTTGTTTTAACACGAGAACCAGGGGGCAATAAAATTGCTGAGCAAATTAGAAATGTTATTTTAAGTAAACATAATTTAGGAATGGACCCATGAACAGAAGCTTTATTATATATTGCTGCTCGTAGGCAACATGTTGTTGAAGATATTTTGCCGGCGTTAAAACGAAGAGAAATTGTAATTTGTGATCGTTTTATGGATTCTACTTCATCATATCAAGGATATGCTCGCGGATTAGGAATTCGAACATTAGATGAAGTACAATCAATTTTTTTGGGCACAACAAAGCCAGATTTAACTCTTTTTTTTGATATTGAACCAACAATGGCAATTGAAAGAATGAAAGTTCGAAATGAGGTTGAAATGAACCGTCTTGATTTAGAAAAAAATTCGTTTCACAAGAAGGTGTATGAAGGGTATCAAGTTTTAATTAGTGAAAATGCAGACCGCATTAAAGTTATTGATGCTAGTAAAC
The DNA here is from genome assembly GCA_018246335.1 of Papilio thoas cinyras. NCBI lineage: Eukaryota > Metazoa > Arthropoda > Insecta > Lepidoptera > Papilionidae > Papilio > Papilio thoas. Next base: position 1,220 of record DWMW01000054.1, read on the forward strand.
CAGTGAATGAAGTATTAGAACAAGTATATTATTATGTTGATGAAATTATTCAAAAAATAAAGGACAAAGAAAATGGATAATTTATTTACAAAAAATGATGTTGAGAAAATAAAACTATTTAAAAATTTAATTTTAAAAAATAATTTATCAAATCAACTTTTAATTTCTTGCAATAATAAAGTTAAATTAGAAAAATTTACAACAGAAGTTATTAAATTTTTATTGTGTTTAAAAAAACAAAAAGCAGATTGTGAATGTGATATTTATCACCGCATTAATAATAAAACTTATTATGATTTAAAAATTAAAGGTGATTTTGAAACAACAATCAAAAAAGAAGCAATTCAAGAAATTATTCAAACCTTTAATTATTCTGCGTTAGAACAAACGGGAATAAAAGTATATGTTATTAATGGTATTGATTTATTAACATTAGAAGCGGCTAATTCATTATTAAAATTTTTAGAAGAGCCTAGTAAAAATACATACGCTTTTTTGCTAACAACTAATAAAACAAATGTTATTGATACTATTAAATCACGTTGTTTAAATATTATTTTAGAAAATACAACTGATTTATTAGAAGTTGATGATTTTAAAAATGAATTTATTTCTACCTTTTTTAACAATTTTGCAAGTAACTCGACAAATAACTTTATTCATATTCGTCAGTTAAATAATTATGATAGTGTTGAATGCCGCCAATTTTTTTTAGAAATTGCTAATGTTTTAAAAAAGAAAGAATGAGAAAAATATCAAATTACAAATCAAGATTTAATTCAAAAATTAAATCATAAAAATAGCAAGTTAATTGAAATTTGTTATAATATTGCCAATTTATTATTGGAAAATTTAAATAAAGAATTAATTTTAGAAAAGGGATTGATTGATTGATGTAACGAGGTGTAAAGTGAAAGTTTTAAATGATTTATTAAATTATGAGGGAATTAAAATTAACCAACGAACTGATATGTTTAATTTTTCATTGGATACAGTCCTACCAGCTCGTTTTGCAACATTAAATACAAAAATAAAAAATATTTTAGATATTGGCACTAATAATGCGGCAATTCCATTAATTTTATCAACTTTAACTTTAGCACCAATTACTGGCATTGAATTGCAAAAAGAATCCGTACAATTAGCAGAGGAAAATGTTGCATTAAATCATAAAATTGAACATATTAAAATTATTCATAATTATATTAATGAATATTTTAAAAATAATATTAATATTAAATATGATTTAATTGTCTGCAATCCGCCGTTTTTTAAAGTTGATGGAGTAAAATTGAATGAAAAAAAATAAATTATTAATTCCAGCACGCCATGAAACAGATGTCATATTAGAAGAGATTATTTTTGCTGATAAGAAATTAGTTGCAAATCGAGGTTATTTTGCGATTATTAATCGTACAACAAGATTATTATAAATTACTGCATTATTAATTAAGTATGGTTTTAATATTAAGATACTATAATTTATTCATCCTTTTGTAGAAAGTGAAGCAAATAATGTTTTAATTGAAGCTCGTTTTCAAAGTGGGGCAAGCCTTATTGTTGAAAAACCAATTATTGTTCATAATAAGAATTATCATTATACAGAACAAGTTTTAAAATTATTTCGAAAATAGGTGATAGAAATGGAAACTAAACTTTTAAAACAGAATGAAAAATATGTTATCGGTGTGTCTGGTGGTCCGGATAGTATGTTTTTACTTGACAATATTTATAATAATTCAGAGTTAGATATTAATAATTTCATTGTATGTTTGGTAAATTATCAGAAGCGAAAAGATAGTGACTATGATGAAGAAATTGTTGTTGAATATTGCCAAAAACGAAATATTAAGGTCTATGTAAAAAAAGTGACAGCGAAAAACTATGAACAGTATCAGACTAATTCCCATAATTTTCAAGCAGTTGCCCGTATCATACGATATGATTTTTTTTTACAAATTAGTGAAAAATATTGTTGCCGGGGTGTTTTAATTGCCCATAATTTGACTGATCATATTGAAACATATATTTTGCAAAAACAACGAAATGGGATTGTTGAATATTATGGTCTAAATAAAACTAGTTATTATTATTCTCAATTGTTTAACAAAAAACTAAAAATATTGCGGATTATGTTAGAAATATCAAGAGAAGAAATTATTGAATATTTATTTCATCAGGAAATTAATTATGCAATTGATTCAACCAATATTTTAGCGATTTATAATCGAAATATTATTCGTAATGAAATTCAGGATATTAATTTACAAGATATGTTATTAGAAATTTGGGAAAAAAATAAGGAAAATGAACAATTAAAGTTAGTTGTAAAAAATTATTTGATTGAAAATTTTGGGCAAATTAATGTTACTAGTTTTAATGCTCTTAATAATATTCGGTTGCAAAAAATTATTATTTTTAATTATTTTAAAATTAATAAGGTTGTTTATTTAATTAGGAATAAAAAAAGAAAGTTTTTAGATGAAATAATTAAGGAATTAAAAAGTTTAAAACCAAATATTATTATTAAAATTAATTCAAGATATTCTTTAATTAAATCATATGATAATGTTGAAATTGTTAATAATGAACTTTTAGAATTAACAACAATTCAAATAACACCAACAACTGGATTACCAATAAAATGAAAAGAAAATATTATTAATTGGGGAACTAAAAATAAGTATGATTTTATGATAGCAGCAGCACAATGGCCAATCACAATTACCAACGATTTATCTTTGCTAAGAAATCCAATGATTAATAAGATGCGTTTAAATCGTTGATTTATCAAAAATAAAGTACCGCTTTTAGCACGAAAAAGTTATTTTGTATTAGATAAGTTTAATAACATTATTTATGCAAATAATTTAGTTGATTTAAAAATTAATAAATTTATTAATAATAATTTAGCTGAAAAATACAATTTATTTTTTTTTATGATAAAATAGTCTAGAATTTGCTCATTGTTTCAAATTACTGAAAAAAATTAATTTTAAAAGTCTTAATAGAGAGGAAATAGTTATGAATAAAAAAAGAATGTGATTTGCAATTATAAGTTCGTTAATTTTTATTTGTTTGATTATTTTAACAATTGTATTATGAACAAAATCAGATATTACCAAAATTAGCGAAGGAGATATGCAAAAAATTGGTAATACTCAAAAGTATAATAATCAAGATATTGATGAAATTACTATTAAGGCTAATGTTGGTAAAAATACTGTAGTTATGGAAGGAGTAATTCGATATTCTGAGGGTGGTATTATCAAAACTATTCGCTATAGTTCAGAATGAAACCGTGAAGGTTTTGAAGCTTATACTTATTATAAGAATGACAAAATACCAACAAACACATGAGATGAAAATTTTAAAAATAAATTAAAAGGTGGTATTGTTTCAGTTGACCGCGAGTTTGTTCCAATGTGACAAGCGATGTTAATACAATTAGTACCATGATTATTAATGATGGGAATTGCTGTCTTTATGATTGCTCGTTTATCAAAAATGTCTGGTGGGATGTCAGGTGCTAATCCCTTTTCGATGGGGAAAAATAAAGCACGTCAAATTCAATCCACTGTTAAATTTTCTGATGTTGCAGGAATTAATGAAGAAAAAACAGAGTTAGTTGAGTTAGTTGATTATTTAAAGAATCCACAGAAATATTCAAGTATGGGTGCTCGTGCTCCAAAAGGAGTTCTAATGGAAGGACCACCGGGTACAGGAAAAACTTTATTAGCAAAAGCTGTTGCTGGAGAAGCTGGTGTTCCGTTCTTTTCAATTTCAGGTTCTGAATTTGAAGAAATGTTTGTTGGAGTTGGTGCTTCAAGAATTCGTGAAATGTTTATTGCAGCTAAAAAAGCTGCACCATGTATCATTTTTATTGATGAAATTGATGCTGTTGGTCGAAAAAGAACTGTTTCAATTGGGGGTGGTGCTAATGAACAAACATTGAACCAGTTATTGGTTGAAATGGATGGATTTGGAACTAATACGGGAGTTATTGTTATGGCAGCAACAAACCGAGTTGATGTATTAGACGCCGCCTTATTAAGACCGGGGCGTTTTGACCGTCAAATTCAAATTTCATTACCAGATATTAATGAACGAGAAGCAATTTTAAAATTACATGCTCGAAATAAATCAGTTTCAACAGAGGTTGATTTTAGACGAATCGCGAAAAGAACGCCAGGATTTTCTGGGGCTCAATTAGAGAATGTTTTAAATGAAGCAGCAATTTTATGTGTTCGTAAGAATTTAAAAATTATTACTGTTAATATTATTGATGAAGCGATTGATCGTGTTGTTGGGGGACCAGCAAAAGAATCACGTAAATATTCAGTAATGGATAAAGATATTGTTTCTTATCATGAAGCTGGTCATGCTCTAATTGGTTTACGTTTAGAAGCAGCTAGCAAAGTTCAAAAAGTTACTATTATTCCACGCGGACAAGCAGGTGGTTATACAATTATGACACCAAAAGAAGAAACAATGTTTCATAGTAAAGAGAACTTATATGCGACAATTACCGGTTATTTAGGTGGGCGTGCATCAGAAGAAATTATTTTTGGAAAAACAAAAATAACAACAGGAGCACATGATGATTTAGAAAAAGCAACCAATATTGCACGTCATATGGTTACTGAATATGGAATGAGTTCTTTAGGATTAGTTCAATTTGAATCACCAAAAGATGAATATACTGGAACAAGAAAACGTTATTCAGAAGATATTGCGGCTAAAATTGATACTGAAGTTCGTAAAATTTTAGATGATTGTTATGTAAAAGCAAAAGCATTAATTTCTGAAAATCGTAGTTTATTAAATTTAATTGCTGAAAGTTTAAAAATATTAGAAACAATTACAGCAGAACAAATTGAATATATTGATAAATATCATAAATTACCTGATGAAGTAATTTATGAAAAAGAACGTGCAGCAAAGCATAAAGAAAAAGAAGCAAAAGGTGAAATTTTAGAAGTTAAACCAAAAGAACGAAAAAAAGATCACCCAGAAGATTATAAAAATAATGATCCAAATAAGAAGTAGAATAATTAAGTCTACTTTTTGTTTTACTTTTAAAAATAATTATACTATAATTGCAAAGGAAATAAATTTATAAAGGAGTTTAAAGTAATGGACAAAGTAATGAAATCAATTAGCAATGTTCATAATATTAAAATGACAGTTGTTGATGCAACTAAATCATTAAACGATATTATTAAATTACATGCAACTAATCCGCTTGCAACAATTGTGTTGTCAAGAGTTGTTCTAGCCACTATTTTAATTGGTAGTGATATGAAAAATGCAACCGATAAAATTACAAGTATTATTAATGGAAATGGTCCAATTGGAACGATTATGGCAGAATATACTGGTCATAAAGTACGGGGATTTTGTGCTAATCCACAATTTGATGTTGATGAAATTGATCGTGAACATAATGTTATTTCCCAAGTGGTTGGTACAAATGGTTATTTACGCGTAATGAAAGATTTAGGAATGAAAGAAAGTTTTTCAGGTCAAATTCAATTAATTTCTGGTGAAATTAATTTAGATTTTACTTATTATTTAGCACAAAGTGAACAAATTAAATCAGTTATTGCATGTTCAATTAAAATGAATGAAGATAATACAATTGCAAAAGCAGTTGGTTTTTTCGCACAGTTGTTACCAGAACATAAAGAAGAAGATATTGACTATTTAGAAGAAAAAATTGAAAATTTAGAAAACATTAGTCATAAATTAATTTCTGAAGATAATTTAATTAATATTTTTAAACTCATTGATCAAAATGCCAAAGTGTTAGAAGTTGATGAAGTTAAATTTGAATTTAGTTGCTCATACGAAAAAGCTTTAGAATCAGCAAAATTATTAGGTGATGAGCAACTTAATGAAATTTTAATAAATAATGGTGAAATTGAAATTTCATGTGATTTTTGCCGCAAAAAATATCACATTAGAGAAAGTGATTTAAAAAGTTTACTTAAAGAATAAGGGCAAGATATCTTAAATAAGTTGATAAAATTATAATAATTTTGTTATGATATTGTTATAAAAAATAATTGTAAAATGTATTTTAGTATTTAAAGGGGAGGCACAACACAAGATGGCTGAAATTAAAGATGTACATAGTACAGACCAAACAAAACCACACGGAAAAAAAGCTAAAGCAAAAAAAATAAATGACAAGGAACAAAAAGAAAAAGTTGATTATACTGCCGTTAAAGAATTTAAAAAAAAGTTAAAAGAGCAAAAGAAACAAACAAAGTTATATTCAAAACGAATTATAAAAGGAGAAATTATTTCAACAACAAATAGTAAACCAGATACAAGTAAATATATAATTGAACTAGTTAATGTGAAAAAATCATATATTACTGGGGAAGTTGAAACAACAGTTTTAAAAGGAATTAATTTAAAATTAGAAAAAGGAGACTTTATTGTTATTCTAGGTCCTTCTGGATCAGGAAAAACAACATTACTAAACATTATTTCAGGTTTAGATAAAGTTTCAAGTGGTGATGTTTTTGTTATCGAGTATAACTTATCTTTATTAAAAGATGTTGATTTAACAAAATTTAGACGAGATAATGTTGGTTTTATTTTCCAACAATATAATTTATTAACTAATTTAACTGCCAAAGAAAATGCTGAAGTTGGGGAAAATTTAAGTAAAAACAAAAATAAGGATATGACAATTAAAGATATTTTTGAGACAATTGGAATGGAAGAACAAATGGACAAATATCCTCACCAAATGTCGGGGGGACAACAACAACGGGTTTCAATTGCTAGAGCATTAGCAAAAAATCCAAATATCTTATTTGGTGATGAACCAACAGGAGCTTTAGATGAAGAAATGGGTCGAAAAGTACTTGAAATTTTAGTTGATGTTAATAAAAAATATAAAACAACGGTTATTATTGTTACGCATAACCCAAATATTGCTGATATTGCTAATACAGTTATTCATGTTCGTAATGGATTAATTGACCAAATTAAGAAAAATACACATCCAAAGAAACCAAGTGAAATTGATTGATCTTAATTTATAAAACGCTATTATGTCTTTTATATTTTTTATTAATATTATTAGAAATATTTTTTAAAATAATAAAATAATTTTATAATATCTTTAATGAATTGTTGAAATTTGTTACAATTAAAAAGAAGCTATCGTTTAATTATTTACTTACAAGTAATATTTATTAAGCAATATTTTTGTAATGAGGAAATTCAGATGACAGATTGTAGGTTATCTTGCCGCGCTTGTCAATGTTCATGTTTAGTTACAAACAGTGCCCATAAATGTTTTGAATGTGATTGCAACAAACCACATGGCCGAAAATAATATTTTGTTTCTCATTTTTGAGAAACTTTTTTTGTAATATCATATATGAATTATAATAAGTAATAATTAGCCTTAAAAATAGTTTTTTTATTGAATTTATTGTTATTTTTGATTAAGATTTATCTAATGACTGTTAATTAAAGAAGGAATTAGAAAAATGATAATTGGAAATATTGAAATAAAAGGGCAAGTTTTTAGCATCAATGGTCGGAATTATGAATTAAGCATTCCTAATTTTTTATTATGAATTAGGTTGGTAGCAGGATTGGTTTATGCTGAAATCGTTAGTGATAAAGCAATTTTACAAAAAAATGAACGAACTTTACAAATGATTAAAGTAAATAAATTATAACATCCAATTTCAATGCAAATTTTTGGAACAGATATGGAAACTTTTGTTGCAGCAAAAAAATATGTTGATCAACATAGTGATTGTGATATTATTGATATTAATATGGGTTGTCGTCCTGCACCAAAAATTGCAATTAAGTCACAAGCGGGGTCATATTTATTAAAACATCCTCAACGCGTTTATGAGGTTGTTAAGGCGGTGGTTGAAAATATTACTAAACCAGTAACTGTTAAAATTCCAATTGGCTGAGATGAAGAGAATATTAATTTTGTTGAAATTGCAAAATATTGTGAACAATCAGGAGCGCAAGCAATTGCAGTTCATGCTCGAACACGAAATCAATTTTATTCTGGAAAAGATGATTGAAATTGAATTAGGAAAGTAAAATAAAATGTTGCAATTCCAGTAATTAGGAATGGTGATGTTTTTACTTGCGAATATGCAAAACGAACGTTAAAAGAGACTGGTTGTGATGAAATTATGTTAGGTTAGCACGAGGAGCACAATGCAATCCATGAGTATTTAAACAGATTCAACATTTTTAGATACTATTGAAAAAATTGAGCAACCACCATTAGATTAATGGCGGAATATTATTTTCCGCCATGCAGAATTATTATTAAATTTAAAGGGAGAACGAATTGCAGCGAGTTAAATTCGGAAAAATTTAGCTTTTTATTTTAAAGGAAAGCCAGAAGATAATAATTATAAAATTAGGGCAACGCAAATAAATACAATATTTGAGTTAAAAATGCTTGTTAATTAATATATTGCCTACTATAATAGTAATATTGGTGTTGATAAATAGTAAAAAGGAGAATTAAAATGGAGAAACGTAATTTTACAGAACAAGAGCAAATTAGACGTGATAAATTAAAAAAAATGGTTAACGATGGGCATAATCCTTTTGTAATTGTCAAGTTTGACCGAACACACACAAGTAAAGAACTTAATGAACAATTTAATCATTTATCAAAAGAGGAATTAGCCACAAGTAGTGATAATATAATAGTTAAAATCGCGGGCCGAATTAAAACATTTCGCGAAGCAGGAAAAGCTAGTTTTGTAACGTTACAAGATCAAAATGGAATTTTTCAAATTTATGTTCGAAATGATGAAGTTGGTGATGAAAAATATCAAGAATTTATTAATTTTGATTTAGGAGATATTATCGGAATTACTGGAATAATGATGAAAACAAACACCGGGGAATTAACAGTGCGAGTTAAAGAATTTTTTTTATTAGCAAAAGCATTGCGTGCATTACCTGACAAATATCATGGAATGACTGATATTGAAGAAAAATATCGTCGTCGTTATGTTGATTTAATTACATCAGCGGAAACAAAAGATATTTTTATTAAGCGTAGTAAGATTATTGCTTTAATGCGAGATTTTTTTAATAGCAAGGGATATTTAGAAGTTGAAACACCTGTTTTACAGCCTATTCATGGTGGCGCAGCGGCAAAACCATTTATAACTCATCATAATACATTAAATATGAATTTTTATCTACGAGTAGCAACAGAATTACCTATAAAACGTTTAATTGTTGGTGGCTTTGAGGGAATTTATGAAATAGGACGATTATTTAGAAATGAAGGAATGGATACACGCCATAATCCAGAGTTTACAACAGTTGAAATTTATGTTGCATATCAAGATATGAATTTTATGATGCAATTAACAGAGGATACTATCTGCTACATTGCAAAAAACATTTTAAATAAAGATGAAACAAAATACGGTGGAGTAATTATTTCATTCAAACAACCATGAAAACGTTGACATATGGTTGATGCAATTAAAGAATTAGTGGGAATTAATTTTTGAAAACCAATTACTTTTGCTGAAACAAAGAAAATTGCAAAAGAAAAAAAACTACCAATTAAAAAATTTCATACTTCTGTTGGACATATTATTAATTTGTTTTTTGAAGAATTTGTGGAAGATAAATTAATTCAACCAACATTTATTTATGGTTATCCCGTTGAAGTTTCTCCATTGGCAAAAACAAATGCAGAAGATCCAAGATTTACTGATCGATTTGAATTATTTATTAAAGGGCGTGAATATGCAAATGCTTATTCAGAATTAAACAATCCAGTTGAACAATATGAGCGTTTTGTTAGTCAATTAGCAGAACGTGATAATGGTAATGATGAAGCACAAGAATTAGATATTGATTTTATTGAAGCATTGGAATATGGAATGCCACCAACAGGTGGTTTAGGAATTGGAATTGATCGCTTAGTTATGTTATTAACAGGACAAGATTCAATTAAAGATGTATTATTATTTCCCCACATGCGACCAAGAGAAAAATAGGTGATTATATGGCATTTGGTATTGAAATTGGTTATAGTTCAATTTTAACATTACGCGAAACAGTAGAAGCAATTAGTTTAATTAAACGCGAATTAGTTCGTCGTTTTATTATTCAATTTAATTTATTAAAAGTTGATGCTTCTTTAATTACTACAGAAGAAAAAGGTTTTAATGATGATTTTCGAATGACAGAACGGCCAATTGATTTTGATATTTCATCAACTAATTTGGTTGGTGAAATATTACAGTCACACAATAAATGGCGACGAAATGCAATTAAACAATATGAATTGTTAGAAAACGAAGGAATTTTAACAACAGCAATAGTTTTGCGTCGTGATATTAAGCAATCAAATAACCAAGCAGTAAGTTTTAGCGAAATTGGATTTGATTTATTATTAGAAGAAAAAGATATTACATTATTAAAAATTAAACAAACAATTTATAAAGCAACTAATATTGTTAGTGATGTAGAAGACATTTTATTATTAAAATTTCCGCAATTAAATAAGAAATTTAAGAAAAAATTAAATTGAACAAGTCAAATTGAATTACAAAAAGCAATGCGATTATTGAGTTATCAAGAACGCTTGAACCGCTATACAAGAGAAAATGGTGCTACAATCCTCTATGGTTTAAAAAATAGTATTACTAATAATACGATTGAAATTAGTGAATCGCAAGATGTTTTTAATTGGGAACTCTATGTAAAAATTTTTGTTTATGATTTTGTGTTAGAAAAAGCTATTTGTATTGGTTATTGTGCTGCTACTGTTAATCGTGATGTTTTAAAAAGTCAATTAGCAGTAACAAAAGAAACAAGTAAATTAAGAACAGAATATGATGCAAAAGTAGCAACAAATGACTTGCCAGTGACACTTTCGTTCGGACTTTTTAAGTCACAATTAGATTTATTTTTATTAGAAAAACAACATATTGGTGAAGTTATTGCTTCGGTTTGAAGTGATGATTTTTTAGAATATGTTAAGAAAAATGGAATTGAAATTTTATAAATGAAAAATTATACGGTAATTATTGTGGCAGCTGGGAATTCATCACGTTTTAATCAGAAGGACAATAAGTTGCTATATCAACTTGATAATAAACAAACTATTATTGAACAAACATTAATGTTATTTTTAAGTGATCGACTTTGTACAGAAATTATTATTGGTGTTAATAAAGAAATTTTAACTTTTTTATTGAAAAAAAATTACCAAGTAAAAAATATCCAATTTATTATGGGTGGAATAGAACGAGTTGATACGATTTATCAATGTTTAATTAATCATAAAATTAGTAATGAAATTATAATGATTCATGATGGTGTGCGTTGTTTTATTAGTTTAAATTTTATTAATCAATTAAACCAAGTTTTTCAACAAAAAAATTATGAAGTGCTAATTCCAATTTTACCAATTACTGAAAGCCTTAAAAAAGTTAAAAATAATTTTATTGAAAAAACATTACCTCGAGAAGAATATTTTACAATTCAGACGCCACAAGTTTTTAAAGCAAGATTATTATATCAAGTTTATGACAGATATTTTCAAACTAAAAATAGAACAATAATTTATGATGATAGTTATTTAGTAGAGTTATTTTCGCCAGAAACAAAAATTAATACAATTTATGGTGAAAAACAAAACATTAAATTAACTTATGTTGATGATTTAAAATTATTAAAATTATTAAAATAACGCCCACAATTAAAGGAAATATAAGGTATAATAATTAGCGAGTTAATAATGCTTGAATTATAATTATTAGCTCCTTGTCCGAATAGGACCTAGACCAAAAGGAGAAAAATAAAATGCGTAAATATGAAATTATGTATATATTAAATCCCGAAGCAACTAATTTGGATGAATTAGAAAGTAAATTACACCAAATTTTAGAAGCTAATGGGGGGAAAATAGAAGAAAACGGAAAATGAGGAATTAAAGATTTGGTATATCCAATTAAAAAGAAAACAAAAGGATATTATGGAGTATTAATTGTTAATACAACATCAGAAAACATTGATGAATTTGTTCGAATTAGTCATATTGAACAAGATGTATTACGAATTTTAGTAATTAATACAGAAAAAGAAAAAGGATATATTCAATCAACTGTTTATGCAAAAACAGAAGTTAAGAATGATAAACCAGACCGTGATGATCATCGTAGACCGGGGAATAAAAAAACTGATTATAAACGTCATGAACAACGTTCAGAAGGTGAAGAAGAAAAACCAGAAAATGCACCAACTGAAACAAAAGAATAAAAAATTAGGAGTGTGCAAGAGTTATGTTAAATCGAGTTTCATTAGTAGGAAGACTAACCCGTGATTTAGAATTAAAAAATTCTGTTAATGGTAAACCATTTGTTGCTTTTACATTAGCAGTAAATAATAGTTTTAATAACAAAGCTTCGTTTATTCCTTGCTTTGCTTGGAATAAAACGGCAGAAAATATGGTCCGTTATTTAAAAAAAGGATCATTAATTGCATTAGATGGACGTTTACAAACGAGAAGTGATAATGTTAATGGTCAAGTTACAACAATTGTTCAAGTAATTGCTGATATGGTTTCTTTTTTAGATTCAAAAGGTGCTAGTGCTGCTACTAACATTGATGGTACATCAATGCCAATTGCTAATGATTTTTCTAGCACAACTTTTGAACAACCAGAACCACAAGATGATAATAATATTACTTTTGATGGCGATGATGCAATTTTATGAGATTAAAAAGAAAGGAAAAAGAAAATGAATCCAAAATTTAAACGTTTTAAAAAACAATGTTATTTTACAAAAAATAAAATAACATACATTGATTATAAAGATATTAAATTATTAAAAAAATTTATTTCTGGTAATGGGCAAATTTTGCCAAAACGAGTAACAGGAACAATTGCTAAAAATCAAAGAATGTTAGCAACAGCAATTAAAAGAGCTCGTCAAATGGCTTTATTACCATTTGTTATTGATTAAAAAATACTTACTTTTGTGAGTATTTTTTCTTTTTTCGTGTATAGTTAATATGATATATATAATAGGCAGTAAAAAAATTAAGGGATGACATTATGAAACAAAATCCAAGATTTATTAATTTTTTCAGAACAGAGGCAAAAGAAAAAATAGCAAAAAATTGACTACAAATAATTAAGTATATGCTAATTTGCTTTGCGCCCTTTTGTATGGTTTTATTTGCTGCTGAGCTTTTTGAAACCCATTAATAAAAATTGTTAATATTCCTATGGCAATTGTTGACAATGATAGACCACCTTGTATCGCCTATGTTGTTCAGAAACAAGGAACTGATGAAAATAACTTATTAACTTCGCCAACTGTTAAATATTTTAATTCTTACATATTAGCAGTTTGTCAATAAAAAGCACAAGAATGATTTGATAATAATAAAGATGTTGATAAAGATCTTTATGGTAGTATACATTATTTTGGGGTTTTTAATAAAATTAAGTAATTAGAAACAAATTAATTTTCGCTTATAATTAAATGATAACAAAATTTATAAAAAA
>DWMW01000055.1:0-14745 GCA_018246335.1 Papilio thoas cinyras
AATTTAATAATTTTTCAATTAGCATTTTCATCACCACGCCAAACAACAAAATAATAATTATCATCTGCTATACTAAATGATTTTTCTTGTGGTGTTATTCATTCTAAATTGTTTTTAATAGTTTCATCAGTTGTATTTATTTGGTTTTCTTTTTTTAATTTTTCTAATTCTTCGGGTGTATATTCTTGTGGTGTATTACAAGCAACTAAACTTGTTGTACTTGTTCCAATTAAAGTGATTGTTCCTAAAAGAGTTAATATTTTTTTCATATTTATCTTTTATTTAATTTAAATGTAAAAATTTAATTAATGTTACAAGCTTCTAAAGATCCTTCTATTCTTCCTTTTCCAGCATTTATAACTGCAGACCCAAGATCTTTAGAATTGGTTAAACGTTCAACAGCTTTAATTGTACCCCTAACATAAACATCTATTATTTTTTTTGGATCATTTTTAACACAATTTAAAAAGTCACCAGCTTTATTTCCAATATTTTTATTTCAAGTGTCTTCTATTTTTTGACCAGCATCTTTTAATATATCACCAGCTTTATTACCAATATTTTTATCCCATCAGTCTCAGCCTCTTTTAACGCGATTTAAATTTTCTAAATTATTTGTTTGTTGATAATTAATGTCATTATTTTTGATAGTTTCTTCTTTTTGATAAGGAATGGCGGCAATTGTTGTTGGTACAGCACTACCACTAATTGTTAATACACTTAATAAACTTAGTAATTTTTTCATACTTGTTTTTCTCCCTTTCTTAATCTTGAAACTTTTTATCAAGATGTACCTGCATTATAGCATTGTAAATTTATTTTACAAGTTGATTTATTTATGTGTATTTGTAAAATAAATTAATTATATTATAAATTATCTGGGCTCGCGGTGATTTTCATAATTTTATAAAAAATTAATTAAAGTTTAAAAAAACTTTTGCCACGCTTTTCAAAATCCTTGGGAAAAATTTTAAGCGTTAAGCGAAAAAATTTATAAAGGTTCCCAAATTTATTTGAAAGAATCTCAAAAATTTTTTTAACTTGTAAGTCATTTTATCATAAAAATTAACAAAAATCAACCGCTCGCCCAAAAAATGAATTTAATATTTTAAACAACAAATACAGTTAATTATTCCCTATAAAATAAGGTTTTTTTGATTTTTTTTTAAAAATATCGTCTGTAGCGCATTGAAAGATATTTTCATGGGGAAATGGTGATAAAAATAAATTAAATCATAGTTTATTTTTTATTTAATTGTGTCACTTGTGATTTTTGTGATATGATGTTAAAAATTTAATAAATTAAATCATAGTTTATTTTTTATTTAATTGTGTCACTTGTGATTTTTGTGATATGATTAAATAAAAAGGAGAAAAAAATGCCAAAAATTATAAATACAATAAGAAATTTGAAAAAAATAGACAATTCAATTAGTGACGAAAAATTAATTAATACTGAAGAAAATATAAATAAATTATCTAGTTTTAAAAATGTTAAAGAATTTAAAAAAAGAAATTGAAAAAATATTTTACCACCGATGACTTGCGATGTAGAATTAGTACAAAAATTTAGAGAAGAAGCGAAAGAGAAAGATTGAAAATATACAACTCTTATGAATAAAATTTTAAAATATTGATATGATAATGGAAAGGAAAAAAAATAATATGAAGATGATTAGTTTTTGTAACAAAAAAGGCGGCGTTGGTAAAACGACCCTTTGCAAAAATGTTGCCTACAAGTTAGCCCTTGATGGGGCAAAGGTCTTGTTAATTGACCTTGACCCCCAAGCAACATTATCAGTACAATTAATAAACAAGAAAGGAAATAACGATAACTCAATTATTGAATTAGTTTCAAGCAAAAATGCGATAAAACACATAAAAATTAAAACTATTATTCAGACAACTAAACATAAAAATATAGATATTATAACTGGTAATGAAGACTTAACAAATTCAAATACTATTATAAATACTATTTTTCCAATTGAACAAAGATACATTATTGCTGATTTAATTTATTCAGCGAATGAAGAAACATTTAACAATTATGATTATGTATTGATTGACTACCCACCAACAATACAAGAACTAGCAATAAATTTTTTGACAATATCTGATTTTATTATTATTCCTATAAATGCAGGAAATGGAAGTTATAAAGGTTTAATTGATTTGAAAAATACCTTAAATTATGTTTGCAGATTAAACAATAGAGACTTACCAAGTATAAAAGTAATATTTAATAATATTAAAGATAATGAAAATACAAGTTTTATATATAAACTATTAGTTAAAAATGATTTAGCTAATTATTTGTTAAACAACATAATAAAAAATTCAGATACATTTATTAAAACTGAAAATGAGTTAAGTAGTATTTGAACTAACCAACATTATTGAAGACAAAAACAAGCATACGAAGAACTCATCAAGGAAATCAAATAACAGTGAAATTAGATAAAAATATTTGTGTAGTTCCATATTTGTGAAGAAAATCAATTACTTGTTGAAGGAGGATGCCTTTTTTGTATAGAACACTCAAAAAAGTGTGGGGAGTTTGAAGAAAAATATGAAATTTCTAGTGAAACAGTAGAGATTATGAGATGATGAATTAGCAGAAGAATTTGTTATAAAATTAATATCTGATTTTTGCAATGAAGAAATGGAAAAATATTATTTAAATAAAATAAAAAAAATTAGAAAGTAGAGATATTTTGCATAAATTAATAAGTTTAGATGATGATTTAAGTAAATGTGAAAATTGTAGTTTTGTTATTCAAAAAATAGATGATAAATTATTTACAATCAATGACGGCGATAGAAAATGTGGTAAATAATTTAATACTAAAAGATTAAAAATGCTTTTAATTAAAAGCATTTTTTTATATTCCCATTTTAAAGCGATACGGATAAGAACCATAAAACAAAGCATCATATGGGTCATGGTACATTTTACTATCGGGTGTGTTTGTTTTGGTATCGCTAAATCTTAATTCACTAATACATTTATCTAAAAACGGGAAATTATCTAGTATACCATATATTTTGCCTTGGACAAACATTTTTCTTATTCATGTTACACGATTGATTATACCCGCTTCTTTATTCAACGAAGTTTGATGTTTTTTGGCTTTAAACATTTTAATTTTATAACCTAAATAAGGGTAAATATCTTCTTGTAATTTTTGCATAAAGTCATGGGCATTAATATCATAATGAAATGTTGTATATTCAAAACCATCAAATTTATCAAAAGTATTAATTATTCATTGTCCGTAATGTTCAACTATTTCATTTAAATTCATTGCGTTTTTGGGGGTAACAACATTTTCTTCAATTAAATATTTATCATATTCATTATTTTCATTAATTTTATAGCCACTAAATAAAAATACCGTATGGTCTTCACTACCATTAGCATAATCAACACCAATTGAATAACTATCAAATTGATACTGTTTTGTATTTTTATTATAAAAATCTTGTAAATTATACTCTTTAATATATTTACGATAATTTCGTAAAACATAAATACTGGGGTCATTATCGTTATATTCAAATCCGTAGTATTCAAGTTCAAATAAATCAGGTCGTTCTTCTTTGTTTGTTAAAACAAGTTTTTTAGTAATATTAGGTATTTTATTTCAAACAGCACCCATAGTTAATCGTAAATTAAAAATACCCAAACCATTAAATGCTTGTTTATTTTCTGAATATACTTGATTGTGTTCTTTTAAAATGTTTTTAATTCTATCATTTAAAGGTAAATATGGCGTTACAAATTTTTCATAAAAGACATGGTATTTATCAAAAGGATTAAAAGTAAATTGATTAGAATATGTTTTATAAAAATAAGTTGTTACTGGTATGTATTGTTTTGCTATGTTATCTCATTCTTGAAATGTCCAAAATAATTCTTTTACTGGAATAGGATTATCTAAATTATATTGTTCATTATCATTTTCATCCGTGTATTTTTCATAAGACACATTTAAACTCTTACTCCGAAACATTGAAACTCTTAAATTATTATATCTTTTATCTAGTTCTTTATCAGTTAAAATTTCTTTTTCTTCGGCATGGATCATTTCATCTGTTCACGCCGATATAATACCACTTCCTTTACCAACTTTTCCCATAATTTTATTACCATTAGCATAACCTGCAAAAGCAATGCGAACACCACTAGGAAAAACAATTTCGCCACCCTCTTTAACATTTTTCGGTCAAACAATGCCATTTTCATTGTCGGGACCGATATCAATCCCGTATTTATCATATAGATAGTTGCAGACATTAATTGTATCGCCAAATGTAGTATCTTCGTGGGTGTTGGCATATCTTCGTAAAATGTTAGATGAAGCATCACTAAAATTGCAAGCAAAAAATAATTTTTCTGCTAAATGATTTCATGTTTTATTAGTACCACGTCCTGCTGAAACAAACTTAAAAAAAGTTGGTGAGGTAAAATATCTGGCATAACTATCACCAACAAAATCTTTAAATATTTCTCAATCAAAGCCAAAATTATAGTCACTAAAATTTAAATCATATTTTTTATTTAAATGTTCATAACTAGTAATTCGTTTTTTATTATTGATTTTAGTAAAATCTTGCATTTTCAAATATTCTCCTTAAAAATATTTTATGATATAATTTATTAGATTACATTTAATTATGTATTATTTCAAAATTATAAAAACACCAATTTTAGTCGCTTTTAATTAGTGTTTTTTATTTATAATAAATATTAAAAAAAATTATAAAAACAATTAACCTAATTCGCCTGCACTCACTCCCAAGTGAAAGTGCTAAGGCGGCATTTTTTATTTGTATTATTTATTCTGTTATTTGACACAAATACCCCCCTTGAAAAGTCACCCATGTAGTTAATTAAGAAATCCTTATCCAGTTCTTAAACAGTCAGCTACTGCTACGCACACGATTTTATTTTTATTCTTGTTATTAAATGTTATGAATGCACCATGACGTGTCTAACTTAATCAAAGTTATTAATATACAAAATCGCAAAAAAACAAGTTTACAGTTGTGTAGCATCTTTTTATCCGAGGTAGCAGCTTACTCCAATATTTTTATTAAAATCTATCTTTGGTTTTTCGGTCTTCCAAAGTAGCAAAACTATTTAATTTTTATTTTTAATTTATTCACAACAACAAATTAAATTACTTTTTTTTAACTTTAAATAAAATAAAAAAGTGGAAAATTGTTTTTAAAAACAATTTTCCACTAAAAATAATATTATTTACTTTTTGTTTAATTAAGACTTATTAAACAAAAAAATCAAATTTATTATAATTAATAATATTTAGTGGGATTAAATTGTATTTATAACAATTTAAATATTAAGAATTACATAAATTTAATTTTATTAATCTTAATTATTTTTATTATACTATATTATAAATACAATTTTTATCTAATTTTTCTAATTTTTTTCACTTTATTAATAATCAATAATTTCAAATTTTAAAAATTATATTTAAATAATTTTTAAAATGATATAATTGTAACGAAGCAAATAAAAATTTATATATTATACTTGTAATTTGTAATTGGGCTTTATATAAGTAAATTATTGTTTCTGTTTTATATAAAAATTTACTAAATTTTAGTTTATAAAAAATAAGGTAAAAAAAACCCTTATTTTTGTGATTATGTTATAATAATAATGAATAAGTCCAATTACATAAACTTATTCTTTGTGATAACTATTAATTTTAGTGGGATAAAATTAATAGTTATTTTTTTAATTTTATTGCAGTTTTGAATTTTTTATAATATAATAAAATTGTTAAGAATTAAATTTATGTAATTCTTAATATTTAAATTGTTATAAATACAATTTTATCCCACTAAATATTATTAATTATAATAAATTTGATTTTTGTTTTTTAATTTTTAAATTTGATTTGCTTATTAAATTTAAAAATTCATTTAATATTTAATTTATTAATATTTATGTTGTATTTATACAATTTATTTTTATTAATAAATTATTTTTTATTTACAAGATAATTTAGTTGATTAAATATATGAAAGTAGGTTTTTTATGTTAAAAATAATCAAACAATTAGAAAATTTATATTTTGTATTTAAATAAAACATTATAAATAATAAAAAAATATGAAATATATTATTGCAGTTGATCCTGCTGGAATTGGTCAAACTGGAATTATTATTTATAATGTTTTGCAAAAGAAAATAATAAATAATATTACTTTTCATTCTAACTCTGAAGAAGAAGCAATAAATAATATGTATTTAATATTAAATGAGTTTAAAAATAAAACTTGTTCTTATTTAAATAAAGTTATTGTAATAATTGAAGATTATCAACTTCATAAAGGTTTAAAAATAAAAAATCCATTATCTACTCCTAAATTTATTGGTGGTTTAAAAGTTTTATGCAAATATCTATTTAATTTAAATTATGTTTTACAATCGCCAGTTATTAAGAAAAATTATATTTATAAAGGAAATATTAAAATGACAGAACATGAACACGATGCTTGAAAACATTTACAGTATTTTATAACAAAAAGAGTTGATAAAAATGGCACAAGCAAAAAGTAATTTATCTAAAACATCAGTAACTAATAAAACTAAAATAAAAAATAAAAGGATTAATAAATTGGAGTTAACTGTTAGATTGCATGAAAATCCTATTAAAACTAAAATTAAGGCACTGGTTGCTGGTGGTGTTGAAGTTGATGCTTGTTCTGCTAAATGTCAGTGAGAAGGATTAAATTATTCAACACTATCAATATATAATTCATCTGTTTTAACTAATTTTTTGAAATTAAGAAAAGATGATGAGATAAAAATTAAAGGTTCAGTATTTAATCAGTTAAATATAAAAACTAAACGATATTTTTTATCTTTTCGAGTTGATAGTTTTGAAATTATCCAAAAAGCGATTAGAAAAAGAACAAATACAAATATTTAAAAATAGGAGGAAAAACAATGGCATTAAAAAATGTAAAATATGTTCTTATTAATGAAAATAATGAACCTATTAAAAATGAAGATGGTAGTTTAGATATTAAAACTGCTGAAATTATTTTAGAAAATACTGCTGAAGTTGAAGAATTTAATGCAAGTAATTTAGAAAATAATAATCAGCAAATCAACGAACTACAAACAAAAAATATTGAATTAACTTCACAAATTGAACAACAAACAATTCAATTAAAACAAATTGAAATAATTGATTTTATTAATTCTTTAACTGATAATGAAGAATTTAAAAATGTTTTATTAAAGTCTTATGATATTACTGATGATATTGAAATCATTAAAACACAATTGCAAAGTGTTTATGATGAATTAATTAAGGTACAAACAGTTAATACTGGTGGTGTACCAAAAGTAGAAAACAAAGAAAACAATATTTTAGATACAGACAATGTATTTAATAAATAGAAAGAAGGAAGTAAATTATGGCACAAAACCCACAAAGAATTTTCGGAGATATTGCTAATCAAGCAACAAAACGAGACCGAGAAACATTTGAACAATGATATTTACAAACTTATCAACAAAAATTTAGTTGAGAATCTTTATTTGCATGAAAAGAAACAAATAAGTTTGGTTTAACATATAAAAGAAAGAAAAATATTAAATACAATGAAGGCCTAGGAAACGAAGGGCAAGTATTTAATACTGATGATAACCTATTAAAATATTCAACAGTGGAATTTGAAGATGGAACAGTTGAATTAGATACAATTTTAACTTTTGCCCGTAAATTAGACCCTGTAGAAAGTGATTTTAATCCTAATCTTTGGGCTGCTGATATTGAGCAAGCAATGGATACTGAGGTTGCTTATAAACGCAATAAAATTTTAGAAATTATTAATAAAGGAACTGTTACAACTATTCAAGGTAAAAAAGCAGATGATACAAATGCTTTGCAAATTCACGATGAAATTATGGATAAAATATATGAAAATGGGTTTACCCCATCAGAAACAGTTGTATTGGGTTCGGCTGATTTTATTCGTGGAATTCGTAATAAATTACAGTTACAACTTGGAGCAAACGACCAAATAAACAATGTAATTGAAACAAGTGGAGCAATGAAAACTGTTGAAGGAACAACATACTATATGGTTCCTAAAAAATTACCAATTATTAATAAAGATGGTTCAGAAGGAACAATTACTCTATTACCAGATGGTGTTAATGCAATTGCCTTTAAATTTAGCAAAAAATATGACCCCCTTATTTTACGCAAAAAAGACCACACTCCATTAAGGGTTGGTGCTGCTGCATTAGGTACTGGAATGGGTAATACTTTGATTATGGAAAAAGTTTTATATTTGGGTGGAGCAGTAGTTGAACCCAAAGGAATTATTAAATATATTATTACAAAAATTGATATTAGTAAAATTAATAAATTAGATAAACCAACTATTCATTTTACAGACCCAACACAAGCAACGTCAAAACAATTAAAACCACAATTTAAAGATGTTGTTTTAAAAGCAGTAAAAGCAGTAAATAGTTCTTTAACAGAAAGTGATTTTGATTACTTTATCGAAGCTAAGGGTGAAGATTGACCAATTGATATTACAAACAATAAAACTGTTTCTGTTCAAATTGAAGGTAAAAACAACGCCACTGGTCAAACAAATCCGATTGATGTAGTAATTAAAAATACTTAAGTAATAAAAATAGTACTTTTTCTGTTTATAAATTATGCCAATTGGAACATCTAAAACAGCCCTTATTTATGCTGTTAAAAAAAATCCAACTAGATTGTCAATCCAACAACAAGAAAAAAGTTTTGGTTTACAGTTATTAGAATTTTTAGGAATTCAAGTTTTAGCCCTTGGTTTATCAGTTTTAACTGGTGGTGTAGCATCTGCTGTTGGTATTGGTGCGGGATTATCTAATTTTGCCGCAACATTTATCTCGTTTGGAGTAGAAACAGCAACCGATTTTGCTGTAAATCAAATATATGATAAATTAACATCAGAAGTGACAGTAAAAAGTACTGCCTTAAATTTGTTACCAGCAATTGGTGGAATTGGTAAATTAACGCGTGCTGCTCGCACAACTAGAATTTTAAAATTAGCAAAAGAAACTAAACTACTTGAAAAATTAGGTGTAATAACTGCTAATAACTTAGAAGATATTGTAAAACAAGTTACGGGTAAAAAGGTTTTATCTGATAAATTAATATTTGATTTTACAAAACAGGCTAATAATGAAACTTTATTATATACAATTGGAAAATTAGCCCGAAATGATTTTTATAAGGGTTTTAAAGTTTCTAATTTAGAAACAATTAATAATTTATTAAAAATTGAGAAAAATATTCAAAAAATAAGTTCTAAATTAGTTCAAAAAATACCACGCGTAAATGAGAAAAATGCTAATAAATGATTGTCTGAATATGGATTAAATATTGATAAAATAAGCAAAATTAATACTAATGAGTGATATAACATTATGGCTAATCTTCATAAAAAAGGTGTTGGTAAAAACCTACTATTAAATGCTAATTTAATGCGTGGTAGTAAAATATATAATAATAAATTATTAAATCTTTTACATCAAACACCAATTAAATTAAATAAAATTTTAAATCATTTAAACCCAAATTTTTATATTCAAAAAGTAACTAAAAAATTATTAGCCCCAATTGAAAAACAAATAATTACTATTAAACAAAAAATAATTAGTAAAATTACTGATAAAACTAAAAAAATATTATCTAAATTTGAAACTAAGGCTATTAAAAAAGGCCAATTATCACCTTTTGCCTATGGTTCTGATGTTTTTTTATCAGTAAAAATTGTTCCATTATCAGTTGCGGGCGAAGTTGCGTTAACAATATATTATAAAAATCCGCAATATGCCCCTATTGTCGTTATGACAACTTTAATCAAAGCAGAACAGTTTGTTTTGGATCCTGAACCTTTTAAATTCTATATGAACAGTGAGTGGTTTATTGGTTGGGGATTTAAAAAAACAAGTTTGTTTAATTTAGTTTCTTTTGTCCCACTTGCTTATCAGCAAGTAGTAAAAGATAGTTTTAAAATATATCGGACAATTGCTAAGATATTAAAAATGCAAGAACAATTTAAAAATAACTTTAATAAAGATAAATTGTTAAATACGCTAGAAGATAGTGTGGTTACTAGTTTATTGGGTAATGGACTAGTATTTCAAACATACAAGCAATTCAGAACAAAACAAGATTTAAACAAAACAATTAAAACAAAAACATTACTAAATAGTAAAAAATTTATATTAAAGAAAATATATTCTAAAAAAAGTAAATGATAAGGAGATGATTAAATGTTAAATGAATTATGACAAAATGTTAATTTGGAAAATTATAATAATTTTAATCCAATGACAGGTAAAATTACAAAAGTTCCAGTTCGTTATAATAAGTTCTTTAAAGGTGATGTAGAATTATGATTTAAAACATTTGCTTTAAGAGCCCAAAGTATGATTAATTCCTATTTGAATTATCCATTTTCAAAATTAAAGTTTGAAACGTTTAAAGATCCATTATTAAAGAAAATTTGTATTAATATGGTATTTATTACGGTTGAGCATTGAACATTTAACCGAATTCCAATTGAGTTTTTTACTTCGGCAAATATGAGTGTTGGTAATATTAATTATTCTTCACAAAATGACCCTATGGCAACATGACAAGGCCTATTGCCTACCTATGCAAAATCATTGGCTAATTTAACAACTTTAAAGAAAATGTTTCGTACTTTTAAAGAAGAAGGTATTGATTTAACTATGATAGATTTAGAAGCATATTATACCCAACTAGAAATTGATTCTTTATTAGATAAACTTGTTATAGAAAAAATTAAAGATGAAAAACTTGAAAAAATAAAAAAAGAAATTTTAGATGAATTTAAAAAAACAATTGTTATACCAAATGTTCCAGAATGAGAAATTGTAGATACTAGTGATTTTAGAGTTGGTCAAACCGGATATAATATTCCTAATTTTGATAAAGAAAATTATATTTATAGAATTTGAGCCTCAGGAAAATATAGCAAAGGATATTTAAAGAGTCAAGGAATGTTGCAAACAAGGCGCGGTTTTACACAAACAATAGGTGTTATATATGATCAAATAGGTGTTAATGGTGAGTGTTTAGCATTATCTATTAATCCTAATGGATTGATTAATATTGGAGTTAATGGTCCATCAACATTCCGTTCTTTGGAATTTGTGTTTATTGAAAGAAAAAAAGCAATTTAGGAAGGAGATGGTTTTTATGCCAAAAATAGAAGTTAAAGATGTAATTATGTTTTTGAAAATCTTTGGAATTTCATCATTATTTTTTATTGCAGGAATTATTATTTGTTTTATAGGACCTACTAAATTGGGAATTGGTTGACCTGCATATGTAATTATTGGTGCAATGCTTAATGGTTTTGGTGTTGTTGTTTTAATTATTGAAACAATTAGATTTATCAAAACTCATAACAAACAACAAAGACAAGATAGCATTGAAGATGTTATTAAAAAAGAAGAAACAAAATAAAGAGGTGTTATAAATGGGATTGTTACCAGCCAAAAAGAAGTTAAAAAAAGAATATGATATTGATAGTTATTACCTTAATTTAGCATCAACAATTAGTAATCGTAAAAATGTTACTGTTCAAAAACATAATGAGATTTTAGAAAAAAGAATTTGTGAAGATAATGCTAATTTTTTAAATCCGCGTGATTTAGAAATTGGCATTTATAATCCACATACTAATCAAAAAATAGATACTAAATTAATTAGTAACTTTTTAAAAATGCAGAATTTTACTAATAAGAATTGATATAACGAATATAAAATTAATAAGAATGGTAAAGGTGCCTATTTTATTTTTGCTAATAATTCAAAACTAAATTTTATTACCGTTGATTTTTACAATGACCGGTATGATGAATTGGGCAATTTAGTATCTTGTACTTTTGATTATGACCCTTATATTAAAAATGACCAGAGTGTTTTTATTACTGAAAAATTAGAAATTGATTATGTAACTAAACAAGTAAAAGTTATTAGAAAGTTAAAAACACGATTATACAGTACTATTACCGACTTATATATTGATGATATTAAATGAAATAATTATACAACATTGCAAAGAGAAGAAATATTGCCACTTAATTTTATTCCAATTGAAATTATTCCTAATAATCCTAATTTTGAACCTTCTGCTCGTTATGGTAAACAATTCGCTAGTATTTTAGATATTATTGCTGAAAAGATAATGTTAGACCCATTATTAAATAGTGGTAAATTTACCATTAATACTAATGGAGTTACTGGTGTTGTTGACCAAGAAATTAGTAAAATGTTGGCCTCATTTATTGAAAATGACTTGTTATTAGTTGAAGGCGACCCCGATAGTAATTTTCAGCCAGTAGACTATATTGCTGGTAATTTTAAAGGTGAACAATTAACCAAAATATATGATTGACTATTAACTAATTACTATAAAATAAATCGTCATCATGTTCCCGCAATCGCTAAGGGAGCACAACAAACACAAGCCGAAGTTGCGGGTGTAAATATTCAAACAAACGCTTCTTATGAACAAATGATATATATTAGAGAAATAAAATTAACGGAATTTATTATTAAGTTAATTAAATATGATAATGCTATTTTAAATAGTAGAACATTTAATATTAAAAATATTGATGAGTTAATTGTTGATGTTCGCTTACCAGTAAATGCCACTTTAAACAGGCAACTAAGAAACAATGAAACTATTATTAATATGCCCAATGAAGAATGAGAACAAGAATAATGTTAAAACCATCAGAAAAAATGTTAGCACAACTAACAGAAAATGATGAACCAATTGACTATTCAATTGATAGTATTCCGTTAGATTTTGCTAATCAATCGCAGTACAGTGACCCTGACTTAGAACAATTATTTACTGAAGACCGTGGAAAAACCTTATATATTTATAAAATTAATAATCTTGTTAAGACAAAACAAAAACCTACCTTAAACTACTCTCAAAATAGTGTTAAAATAGGTTTTATTGATAAAGATGAATATATTAAAGTTGTTGGTTATGAAATTAGTGACTTTAATTTTAAATTACAAATTCAACAAAACACCACAGTACAAGATAATAGTACTAGTTATGTAATGATTGATGAAAAAGATATTTTAATTAATGATATTTCAAAGCGTGACAAAGAATTTTTAGAAACATTAGACTTAAAAATAGTATCTATTAATGATCAAATTAGTGAAGATAATAAAAATGAATGTTATATTATTGAAGAATATAAGCGTCCTTATTCACCAGATGGAGTTAATATTATTAAATCTATGCATTTAGTCAAAATAACTGACTTTAAATGAAAAAATCAAAATAGTATTCATTTAGTATTACAAAAATCATTACCCGAAGATACAATATTTACTGGGATTGAAATTAAATATCCTAAATCAATGTTATTCGGCAATATTAAATGTTGAGGAAATGTTAATGGTGTTTATTCTTATCCAGAATCAGTTGTTGAAAATGCTAGTTTAGTCCCTTTGTTATCAATGCCAATTGAAACTAGTCCTAATGTACGAATATTTCAATACTGATTTACGGAAAGTTTTTTACCATGAAGTATTGCCCAAAACTATATTCAGGGTAAAGATATTTTAGATTTAGTAAATAAGAATGGTTTAGAAAAAGTTTTATTAAATTATTTAACATATCGTTATAATTATGATCGTAAATTTCAAGGGGCAAAATACGATGAAAAAGGTAATCCCACCAATAAAGCAGCAGAATTACGCCAAAAATTCGAAGGACAAAAACCAGAAGATGTAATTGATGGTTTATTTGAAAACTGAAAATTAGATAATCCTACATCTATTAATGATCAAACTGTTAAAAGATTTAAACAAATTATTTATATGCTTTCAAATTATACATATAGTAAATATGGAATTAATAAAGGCTATAATGATGATGTTAAATTAATTGCACCCTATTATTTTGAATTATTATCAATACCTAATAAAATTAAAGAAAATTATTGAGAATTTAAAAATTCTATAGTTCAATTAAATTCATCATATTTTAATTTTATTAGCGGCCCCATTCCTATAAATTATTGAAAACAAGTTTTTCCAAATGATAAACCGTTTAGTATAGCAGATGATAATTATTATTTTGTTGTTTGGCGTGGTGATGAAAATGCTAATTGAAAAATTATTAAATTTAAAAATATTAATTTTTCAGAAAGAAGAAAAATTTTAGATACACAAGAAGATTATGAATTAGCATTAACACGATTAGGAGATAATTTATTTCGTGTTAAAACAGGAGCTGTAAGACCTGTAACATCTTGGTCACAAGATGATGGAACTTATTTTAAATCTGTTTATCATTGAGAAATACAAGGTAAACCAAATACACCAAGTATCGACACACAAACAGGGCAAATTACAGATTGAAATTTAAAACAAAAAAATAATTTTAATACTAATGATGAAATTAAAGTAGCTGCTAAAAACAAATATATTTCAGAAAACCCTATTTATCAATTAGAAGCAAATTTTTTTAATTGATTATCATTAACAAATGAATTAGAAACAAATAATATACCCTCTCTTATTCCGGCAGAAATTAAATTATCAGACGGTGAATATGGGAAGTATTTAACTAATTTAATTGTTTCTAATGATAAATTAGAAGAGTATTTAAATTATTT
>DWMW01000056.1:0-14667 GCA_018246335.1 Papilio thoas cinyras
GACTAATGATATTCAACATAGTATCAAATGGAGCATGCGCGATAAAAAAGTATATTAATTAAAATAGGCGATTATCATTATCATACTATATGAGACGGAAAACATATGGCATAATGTGGGTGCACTAGTTGTATCTCTGCCTATCCCTTCGGAGAATACAGGCGTGTGATATGTTTTTGTTGTTATTAATTGGAATACATAAAATATTTGTTTGAACGTGGTAATCTAAATACGTATAAATAAGATTTGAATAAATCTTTTTATATTTAACAGCTCTATCAAGTCAAGGTTATAGTTTATTTAACATCACGCTACGATCCTTAGGAATCAAGACCAACAAAAGAAATAACAATAAACCCCAGAGCACATCTACACACTAGCTAAATTTAAATTACTATAAATAGATTTTTATAAATGAACGCTACGTCTACACCATTCACAAAGGCATAGTGAATATCTCAAATTGATTCAGATTGGGCTGTCACTAGCGGTATATTGGCTATTAACCTACGAACGTTTTCCATTCAAAACTGTTCGCTCGTTTAATAATTAATCGTTTCCCGCTTATTGTTTATTTAGAACAAAAGCCTATTGACATAAGAACACTCCGTCTGGTGAATAAAAATTAGTTTCGTACTACTTCAGAACAATAAAACTTTCGTACTTCGTACTTTCATAAAAATGAGTGGTAGTGTCGGTCGGGGACGTCCCAGAAGGACTTACATCGATCACATTAGTGACATACTTAAGAAAGGCGATGTAAGAAGTACCCGTAACCGACGAGCATGTATGCGTCGATGTATGCATGTGGATGAAGCGAGAGAGTGCCAGGATCGTACCAAATGGAAATCCATAATCTCCGCCTACCCCTCTGGGTTACAGGCGTGAGCGCATTTATTTATTTATTTCTAGTTTTACTTCACAATATTATGGTGACTAAAATTGTCAGTATACGTCATACTTGTAGCCACTGCAAATGTTTTTGAATTTATCTTTTGGAGAAAACTAGTAAAGTGTTACTATTTCAGATCATATTAACATTTTAAGTTCACTCGCTCCCCTATCCCATAGATATAGGAAGATATTGAAAATGTCCATATGGTAATCCTACTTTATACTACGAATTTTTTTAATATCGCGTTAATGCGGGACTGTAAATCCGTTAGTATAAACCTCATCCTATGTAAATATTTGCTCGCACATTCTATTTTAAGCCGGCAAATAACAACAAATGTTTGTAACAGTCTTCCTGTCAGTTCTGCGGTTAATGCGCATATAAACATAAAACACAACAACATTTACATATCCTGTTAAACACATATTTCCCTTTTAATTATTAATGTGATTCTCTAGAATCCAATCGAACCAGTAATGTAAAATCATCATCAATATATATCTATTTAAATACGAAAGTAAATAATGGTTTCGTTAATCACTCAAGTGGATTCTTCTCTAAAAAAAATTAACAAAAAAAAACATATCACGCCTTTATTCTCCGAAGAGGTAGGCAGAGGTGCAACTAGTACCACCCACATTTCGCCATATGTTTTCCGTCCCATAATGTGATAGAAGGCGAGCTTATCGCCATATCGAGCACAAATTCCAAACTCCGGGCTGATATCAAGTAGAAAAAACATTTTTTCCGACCCAGGAAATTAACTAAAGTCCAAAAATTTAAAAGTCAATTTTATACACCTGACATATTCT
The DNA here is from genome assembly GCA_018246335.1 of Papilio thoas cinyras. NCBI lineage: Eukaryota > Metazoa > Arthropoda > Insecta > Lepidoptera > Papilionidae > Papilio > Papilio thoas. The sequence goes on from DWMW01000056.1 coordinate 1,708, forward strand.
ACAAATATATTTTTACGTCACATAGCAACGTCTGATAGCCTTTCAAAGTCGGTTCATGATATGCAGAACCTACAAAATGCCGATCCCTTTGTAAATCGATTCCTATTCACTTAGGCAAACAATGAATCGCGCGTGTAAGTAAACAAGAGTGCGGGGGATGTGGTACTCGCTGATGCAATGTGGAGGGCATTTCGTGGTTACATTACCTGGGACGAAAGAGAAAATAAAAGCTACTAAAGACCCAAACACGGATGGATTATAAAGATATGAAAGCAACCGAACAACGGGTCACCTTATGTCAAGTAATTATGAACAAAAGCAAGAACGTTATCGTCTTTTACGGTATGATTGTGATCACTTCTTGAAGAATCCTAGATTTTTTGATTTGCTCATTAAACATTTAATTTATGGAACTTCCTAGATGTCTTCTAATGGGTGATCAGCCTGAATTCGAGATGAGTTTAATTTTAGTGTAGATCTTATTATACAGAAAAGCTTGTAAAATAAAAACAATGCACGAAAACTTCAAAACCACTATCGCATACTGTAAACCACTATAGCAGTAGCTTACATGCTATTGTAAACAATTTCAAAAATATATTAAAGACATTTTATAGATACTGAAGCGTTAGTATCCGACCAGACAACGAAATTCAGAGTTGATTGGCAAACGTTAATCTTCATAACAAAACCACTAAAGCGCGCCCCCGCTCTGGTTTAAAAAAGAACGTTTAAATCCAATTTCAATAGAGCGCTGTCGTCGGTTACCATATTTCACTTTAAAGGAACGCATATATTCATTATGGAACACTCGAGTTAATTTAATCGACACCACAAAGTCCAAGACAAAGGCAATAATATTCAGTGAAATTACAAATATCAAATGAATTGTCGCTATTTAAAAAGAACATCCTGTACAAGAACTCTTTGTAAAAGCGCTAAGTTAATAAGTAATATTAAGTACTTTAGCATATTTCTTGTAATACTCTATTATCATTATCTATCTATATATATATATATATATATATATATCTATATCTAGCATTCACAGCAGCTGAATAAATGTCTGTTTGTTCCAAGTCAAAAAATTACAGTTTAGTAATAAAGTGAGTTAAGCTGATTACTTGGGAATAATAAATTCTAAACGGCAAACTCCCCTTTGTTTCTCTGGATAACATAAAATCTGCTAAAATATTTCTAACTAATTATGGTTATTGTGGTTAATTTAACACTGTCCAGGTTTCGATTCCGGGGTCGGGAAAAACGATGTCGGGTTTTTTCAACTTGATATTTGGAGTAGTAGCACTAGTTGCGACTCTGCTTACCCCTTCGAGGAATACAGGCGTGAGATGTGTGTGTTTCATATACTGTTTCATCTTTGCGATCTACTTCAATATAGATATTAATGTAATTTGTTGACTAGGTCTTAGAAATAAATTGAACAATCATATTCAGTTAGTATTACGTATTCATAAACGTTTGTTTAATTGCACGTTATCAGGAGCGTAAAGGTTAATATTTGTTTGTATATTTTCATATAAAGTACTCTCTGTTTAGTGGAATTATTTATCATACGCGATAACCTTTGTTCCCTTAAGCTACGTAATTCCCTCTGCGACTGATTTTTAAAGGCTTGTGTTATAAAGTCCTGGTTGTTTATTAATGGACTGTATGATGACATCGGATTTTTAAAGATTTATCGAATTTGAAATAGATTGTTTTTTTTTAAGAAAGTAAATAATTATTGAAAACGCTGTTAGATAAAGATAACTTGAAAAAGTTGTATTATTAATTAAAAATTAAAACATATCCTGTATTCCTAAAAGGGCTAGGTAGAAGTACAAGTAATGCACTCACTTTTTATCCTATGTTTTTCAGTCCCATAATGTGATATACGAGCTTATCGCCATATCGGGCACAAATTCCTAACTCCGAGCTGGTATCAATTTGATAGAAATTGGCATAAAATTCAATTTGAGCCAATACTGCGTTTAAAAATATAATTTTATCGTCTTTCACTACTTTATATGAATTCTTAATTGTGTTCAATTTATCTTTATAAATGCGAAAAAGTAATGTTTACTATATTAAACTGATAGCCTGACCACTTGTGTTTGAAGATGCAACAATATGAGTAATTTCACTGACATCGATCTACATTCGACTTGTGACGCGTCACGATTGTAATTGTGACGCGTCACACATATACGAAGTCGTTTAAACTGTGTCAGTTTGTTCATTAGGCAACGTAAATATATAACGTATATCGCACAATACGTGAGACTCGGACTAAGACACGCCCACTCACATTTCACTTGTCTGTGAACGCCCTCTTGATACAGACAGCAAAGAAACTTCACTATATCTAGTTAGATTGTTAAACAATACAAATACAAGAATGCTGTAAAATTACAACTGAAGAAACATTATACCGATAAAGCTTTCTTTCTCTCAATTGCCTCATTGCCTTCTAATGGCGGTAGACTCGCCCTTATCGCTGAATGAGTTACAGGAGATGAAAATAGATGCACTATGTGGAGCCCTACCTATCCCTGAAGGAAGCAAAGGCTCGAATGTATATAACTTTGAAATTTTTGATCATTTGAATATATAAATAAATAATAATGAAATGTAAAAAATATTATCAGCTACGGCCAGTAGCGGCGACAGTGCGAGGGCAATAAATTGAATATCTCTTTGGGTGAGAGGCTATCGAGCGCGGGTGGGAAGCTATCGGTGTGGAAAACATGGCGACCTTGCGACCGCGCGGTATCGCCGCGTAACGCACCCGTGTGACTAACTGTATATCTTGTGCGCTGTACGTCATCCGTAGATATGGAGTCACGAGTTTATATTGATCGTCGTAAGGTAACATGTGGTGATTGGGTTCGAATTCCAATTTAAGCTGTTTACGAAAATAATAATTAAGGCATCTAACAGGAGAGATATAATATTGAAAAAAAATTACACCATTTCTGAGAGAGCGGATCTGTGGCTCGACAGTTTATAATTATACTTATTGTATTGCTTCTATGTCTCATTTATTAAATGTATCCGTCGGTTTGTCCGCAGAACAAACAGCCGTACTTCCCGATCTTCGGTGAGCAGCATCCGCGGCCGCCGCGCTCGCGGCCCAAGGACGCGCAGGGCATGGTGCGCGCCTGTGCCGCCTGCCACCACCACCTGCTGCAGCAGTGGAACACGTACCAGGTACAACAGAACAACAACTCGATGGTAGCAATACTGAAAACTACAATATTAGAACTTTCTTAATGTAAAGTTTGTATTGAACTACCACCATGGTGGGGAGATTTTGTTAAAAAATATGAAGTGGTATTGAAAGATAATTAATATCAAATTATTGATTTATGATTGAAAGATTATGAAATGTCTTTAACGTAGTTTGAAATTAACTCTACCAACATTGTATTATGGTTACAAGGGTACAATATGAAAGATGGTAAATGTGCAGGTAACACAGGTAACACATTAACTACAAGGTGAAAGTAAGTCTTGAATATTTATGTTATCTATATACAATAACTATCGTGTGAATCTTTTTAAATGTGCAAATTTATAACAGAAATAAACATAGCGTCGTGGTTATAAAATTAGACAGACAGTATTGCGTAGTAAACAAGGCCCGCGGCCCACGTGCTCCATTAGCGACCGCGATATAATATTACGGGACAATGTTTGCTAAGCTTACGACTATGGACCGATACGGTCAAAGATTTCATTATAGATACGTCGAAGGAAACGGCCAGTGGACCAGAGACATGAGTGGTTGTAAAGTTTGCGTACTGCTAGCGGTCGCTCCGCCACCAATGTTAAGCGTACCACTGACGTATGAACATTGTTGGTCTGAAGGTTGCCGTCCACATCGCAACCAATCTAACATCGCTATTCCGATATTAATAATAATAATTTCAGGCTGACGGTCCTATTCACGTTCCAATCTCGTCATCGGGCTGTCGGATCCAACTTTGTCATTGCAGCTCTTGGTCAAGTAAAGGGCGCTATCCCAGTATAGATAAAGAAAAAAGAAGACACAATATACTAGGCTTGAAGTGGCAGAAAATTGAAGGCTCTTAGGTTATGATCTGTTTGGCATAAGCAAAGAGGTTGATTATGGATAGCCTCTATCATTCATCATCATAAATAGGGGTAACAGGATATCACTATATCTTTCGCGCCTCTAAAATTGGTAGAACGTAACTAATCTACCAAATATTATTAAAACACTGCCTCGGTACAAAGTTGCAAAACATTTTGTATTTTTCGTTTCGCTAATTCGACTTGTATTACAGCAGACTTCTGACTTTTAGCCGTACCTCGATAATTTTATTTGCAAATCTTTCACAATCAAAGTGTTGGCGTAGGTCAGGTTGTTTAGATAAATACGAATAGACTGAATTGGTCCGCGTATCACTTCTCTTATTTATTAAAGCATCGATTGCCTAAATATTTAGAACATTATTGCGAAAACATTTTATTGTACCTCACCTTGAAATATCAGACCGCATGTCTGGTTATACGTAATATTTATAATATTGTTTAATGACAGTATTAGATGTCCAAGCAGTACGCACATTGATCACCTTCCTACTAAGTTAACTGCCTTGGTGGCGCAGTTGTATTACGTGCACCTACAACACTGAGGCGTCTCGGGTTTGAATCACTGGTCAGACCAAATTTTTGGGTTTTTTTTTTAACTCAATATTAGCCTTGAGTTTGAAATTTGTGCTACATATGGCGATAGGTTCGCCACCTGTTATCATGGGACAGAAAATATTCGACGAAATGTTTGTGCACTAGTTGCAATTTTACATACCCTTCGGGGATACTGGTCTGAGGTAATATTTTGCTGCTAATAAATATAGTTAACGTAATCAGATTTATAAAGGCGTTGCTCAGGCGTTTCCCGTTATATTTAGTAAGTCTGTGCCTTCGTCGTAGTGGAAAGTAAAGTGGTGGAGGGTGGTGGACTATTTTTACTACTCACAGTAAATTCGGAAAGGCAAATGAAAAATTTTATTCATTTTCTTTTGTATCTCTTTTCTTATATAGAATTAGGATTCTTACATCTTTCTACAAGACATATAAATAGCTCACCTATCTATATAGAATACACTGAACCACACACACTACCCAGTGATAAAAAGCCAAAGACCATCAAAAGGTTCATATAACTAATAAAATCTTAAAACGGTGATTCAAATAAAACGACATCTCGCTACAGCGCCATCTATGATTAAAGATCTAAAGTGCATCCAATAAAACTAACTAAATGTGAACAGTTGCCATCTGATTATACGCTGGACTTTAATCCCAATATATCTACCTCGTTATCTTATTGTGAGAAAAGCGGTATCGAATGTATGAAGTGTTTAGATAACAAAAAATAACCTCTTACCGTAGCCGTAATTGACTTCATACGAATTTTTTGGTTTGTTATAATTGTCTTTAATTGTTAATGTAAGGGAATCTTTTTGGCTTGAATTTTATGAAGGAATTAATAAGGACCATTAGTTGTAGCAGAGTTCAGTACAACGGTCCTGTACTCACCAAAATCGTGTTTTTTGTTTTAATATAAAATAGGGCAAACGAGCAACGGGTCGCATAAAGAATGATCACCGCCTCCCATGGACATCATTCAAGATAACGAAAGTAATCTAAACTGCATTAAGTGTAAGTTTAAATTTAAAAAAAATGGGGCCAAATTAATGCTTACCCTTAAATTTATGGTCGGGGAGGGGATTATAAATATTCTGTTCTTAAGGGAGAAAAACATGATTATGTATGATTTTACCAGGGTAATCCTACAACCTTCTTTTTGGTCATCTTTGTGTACATAAAGTGACTTCCGAGGTCTCAAACGAATGTGGTTAAGTAATGATTATTCTTTCATAACATTTTTTTTTAATTATTATCCTTAAATGTCAAAGCAGTAATTATTACAATATAATTAAATAGAGATGATTTAATTGTATGATTTGGCAAATGTTTAACGATGTAGGTCAATATTTACGATAAGTCAACATTGTGCCATAAACCCCGTGAGTGATAAGTGGGCATTGTCACGCGAATGTTGCGGGAGACAGCGGCCGTTGTTTTATTTTTATAATTGCCTTGCTTAAGGAGTTATCGCCGGGTCGCTGCGGGTCCGAGGGCGGGATCAATTACATGCAGATAACATATACTCTGATCCCAAGACTTAATAAAAGCAATATACAAACGAAATTCGACTCTACGACAGTATTTATTAATGTACATTGTTCCTATTTGATCCGTATTAATATTGATCACTTATACTTTGCTACTACAGAACTTGAAACGTAATTTTATTTATAATCTGTTATTAACCGACGTACTTTTGTTGGCTGTATGTGCGTTGCTTTTGACTTTGATGCTGTGTTAAAAGTTGTGTGTCAAGTGCGTGAAGTAAACTTTAACCGCGCGAAAAATTACTGAGGATTGATTGAGAACTTGTTGTAGGTGTAAGTGTGTTTGTTATTTAGTGTTTTTTTTAGTGTTGTTAAAAAAATGAAAAGGAAAATGTGAATTGTGTTCATTGTGATTTGTAATTCTCGCTAAAAGTGAAGTGAAATTTTATTTAGAACCCAGTTGCGAAGGCTGAGATATATAAACATATATGTAAGTGACTTCATATTTATTTGGAAAACAGAAAATTATTTACACAGCTGTGGTCTCGAACACTATGATACAGTTTTTTTATGATGTATAAAGGAACATAAAATTAGTCGTTAACTAATTAATCTAATCAAAAAATATCAACAACAATCAGGTGTGTTATCTCAGACGTAAAAAAAAAATGCCTCTAGAACCTAATGAAAAAAACGTTAGCCCATTTTATATGACATAGTATTGAATACTTGAAGTCCACAATCGATCTAATTTTTATGATTTTTTTTGTATCAAAATATACTATATCAGAATGTTAAATTCATTGTAAATATAGCACGTAAACGTGCTAGATTTTGATGACTATTTTAGTGGGAGTTGAATTATTGTTTGTAATATTGAGAACGTTGTCGGCGTCCGTGGTTCGCGCTCGACGCCCGCGTGGCGATAATCCGCGATATTAAGAATTTTAAAACGTAATTATATTTACAATCTATTATTAAATATTCCACAATTGTTGGCCGTTCAAGTGTTACTATCGACTCTTACCTTTGCAATGTGTCCAGTTGGAGGTTAGAATTGTTAGACTACGGGGTAAACACACAGGTGAAAGTGTGTGGGTTGCTCGCGTCGGCCGCGTGAGCGATAATCCCTGATACGATAGCGGCGGTCGGTTGCGTTCACGTGGCCGTGGCAGTTGCGATATAATGTGGTACAAGGGAAGCTATATGGTGCCGGTGCTGAGCAAGGTATTGTCGGTTGTGTGCCGCGCGTGCCGCCGGGGTCATTGTGTACAGTGAGTGCGGTAATGCGATAATCGTGCTGTTGTTCCAGCAGAAGGATGCCGCCTCAACGAAGTCACCGCCTCCCGCCAAGCGCGGCGATACCACCGACAATGGAAAGGTGATGGACCTTGTTACGTGGTATATTGTTTGGTGGAGAAAATGTGTTGTTTTTGTTTTCGTTTGTGTTTAGCTTTGATACGAGGACATTAAGTGACAGTTCTATTAACAATAGAAAGGTGATGAACCTTGTTACGTGGTATCATATCAGTTTTAAGGGATAAATGTGACGTTTTTGTCTTCGTTTGTGATTATTTTGGTTATGGACTTATTTGGATTTTATATAAAGATATCACCGCCGGTCCGCATTCCTACCGGTAATGGAAAGGTGATGAATGAACCAATATATGTGGTATTCTAAGTTTTACTTTAGTGATGAACAAGTGTGATGTTTATTTTTTCCGCGGTGCAAGGTTATGTCGACTTTTATTTGGATCATATCTTGACTCATGTTTCTACATGGAAAGGCGATGAACCTTGTGATGTGGTGTCGTATTTACTGTTCTTAATTACCTGGGGTAATGTTGCAATATTTTTTAAGTTTTATTAGAAACTTTTTTTTGTATCGATACAATGATTTTAACAGCAATAGAGGATTGGACTTTGTAACTGCGTCAGTAGTTTTTTGTTTTTTTTCTTTGTGTCAATTTTACGTCAAGATGTTTGACTGAGTACAAAGATAGTTTAAGATGTTTATTATCTTGAAACAATGATTAGAATACAGATGTAGAGTTTATAGATACAGTGTTGCCTTGAACACCTTGTTTAATAATTGCGTTAATTAGAAACTCACATAGTGTGCGATGTTACAAAGTGGTTACAATCTGTTTCATTAGTGCACAATGTTTGTTTTATAATTAGATCCTCTTGTTGATTTCCGATTGTTTTCTAAGTCTGGAATTGTTCTAACAATATTTGTTTTTCATTAGTACGTGTTCTACAATGTTTTGAACGATATATTTCTTTCATATTTCATATAATTTCAAATATTGATAATGTAATTTGTTTTTCATCATGATAAGTACTTCTTAATCGTTACGTATGATTTAATTGATTATTTGGTTTGCTTCGCAACTTTATTTAATACAAAATTTGCTAGTATGCTCTATAAGACATTGCTTTTTCACGAGTTAGATCATTTTTAATCGACCAATAAGTGACAACCGTTACTGATTTCATGTGGTGCCCCGCCCCCTACTGTCACTTCACGATGTTAGCTGTTTATTTACCTAGCTCTTACAAAAAATGCTGGCATTACTATGTTTAAACGCTTCTTTATTTTATCCCTTTTACTGTTATTAGGTCGCTTGCCCTTATACTCGGTGCACTTGTTGTAATTTCATTTGAAACTTATTTATGTTATTAAAAAGGTTAATAGTAACATGTGTTAACGTACTTCGCGTGAATCGTTTGATCATTTTCCTCAAAATGCATCCCGTGAAATATCTCATTGATTATTCATATCATAGTATTACATACGAAATGCGTCAATCAGTGATAAATGATTGCATATCGAGTTATCGCGGATGGGTTTTATCGATTTAATTTTTTTATCGATATGTTTGCGATAGTGTCGGCTAATCGTTACTATAGTGGGAAATCAGGTGAGGTTTGTAAACGAATCTTTAAATTAATACCTTATCTACGGACTGTGAACTTGCCCGCCGTCGGACTTGTACCCTGCGGTGTTCACGCCCCGAGTTCAATTCTTAAATCATTTAATCTCTCTGATATTTAATTTTATAGTTATAATATGGTACGAAAATAAAATGGTGAATGATAAATTAGATAAACGAATTAAGAATAAATATTCAGTAGGTAATCTAATAAGTTAATTGTAATTGTTTAATTTATTAAGGTTTTTTAATTTTATACGAATGTTGTGGAAAACCATACTCGGCGTTCAGCCATAATGACTTTAATACAAGACTTATTATATAACATTAAATGAATACATAATGCCTAAATGTTTGCAAATACATATCGGCCGGCGCGAACTTCGCACAAAGGTTACAGCGGTCCACGATAACGTGTGGACTTCGACCTTGATTGTTTTCTCGCTGTCACGTGGTTTAGATACGACCAGGGACCCGGATGCGGCAGGTTACGGTTCAATTAATTTTGATTTGATTTTGATTAATGGGTCCGTTTTGGTATAATCGGATTTTATATAAGTGACGTCATTAACTTTTTTTTTACTGAGTATTTGTCGCGTCGTATAAAATGTAATATTGAACATGCTTTTTTTTAAGGACGTAAAGATTATTGTGAAAAACCAACGTGTTATATTAAATTAACAAATGTACGAGTAATGTAAACACAAACAAAAGATGGAAATCACATTATGTGTGCAGCATGTCACATAAAAAACTTTCATACGATATTGTAATAAATATTTCACATAAAGTACATGTGAATTCCTTTAAACTTTGCAATATGTCCAACGTAGATAAGACCAATGGATTTATTGAAGCGTGTTCGAATTATACTCTGACACTAGCTGATAATGATTGATATAATATTTTAATCTTCTTTCATGTTATCTTTTTACATACGATGTAATTTAAATCAAGGTCGATAGCTGACTATATACTAGTGTCTCTGTACTACTGACTGTATGCCTTATATTGTGCCTTTCGGACTAGCAAATGACCTCTACACTTTTCACAATTTACCTTAACTGTAATATTTATTTGTTTATTAGCATTAAAAGCTCGTCGACGTTGACCTCACGACCGCTGTCCGATAGCCGCAGATAACCCCCCAGTGGGGCCGTCTGCCCGCTGCCAACGGGTTGTGACTGTTCTAGATTATTTTATGCTCACATCACGCGATAACCTTTGAACTCACCGGCGTTAACAAGTCTTTCACTTAAGGACGCATTCATACAATACGCATCTATTATACGGCACTAATTATCTGATAATATATGTATATTCTTGTCAAGTTATAAAACAATATTCCCTCGGCGCATCTCATACTCATTAGATTTTAATTTATCTTCCATTATTAGACATATTATTCCACCCCACTCGTGGTATAATATTCTTCTACATAATTTACTGTACACATTAAGGCTATAACTTTATACCAATCCTTCAAGGCAATATCATGTGAAATACTTTATCGTTTGTTGTCTTCTACAAAAAATATGGCGGATTTGTTAGGAGGACAAGAGGGATATATTTGACTTAGGAGCGATGGATGGATTGCGTGAAAGATGACATGAGAAAGAAAGGAGCGGACTGTAATGACGTTTGATAGAAGCGCGTGAAAGAAAGAACTGCGCCGGTAATTATTGTGCCGATCTTGCTTAAAGTGAATTTGCATATTTTAATAAATTTTGTGTATAAATTTCTACCTACAGTAATTTGATTTTATCTAATTGTTGTACGTTACATCGCGGGCTCGACATAAGTAATTGATAATTTATTTTAATCTTTCTAAAGATTCGTATCTTAGCGCTGTCTATCAATTTAGAAATAAGATAGCTATCTGTATATTATCTTTTGTCGTTAAAATAGTTTCAACAAAAGTAAAACATGTATACTTATATATCTTTAGTCGTAAGATAACTTCAATTGATTCGTTTATATTTTATAAGCTTCTTAAGTTGATCGTATCAGTAATTATTTATTAAAAAAGACATATCTGCATTTTGTAATTTGGTGAATAAAAATATCATTGGTAATTTATCGATGGTATTGAACTAAATCTCTCGTATTTTTAACATTTCTTAAAAGATTATTAACTAAATTACTAAGTAAACAGCTTAACAGCGTAAATCGTTATTATTTACTATAAAACCGATCCATGCGAAGAAAATAGTTACGTCTGTAATGTACATGTAACTCTTTACTTCGCATGGGTCGAAACATGACTTGAATTGTCGTAAATTTCAAATATTCCATGAATAATATTTTGTTTTAACACGTACTTAATGAGGCGGCGTTGTGTTTGTAGACACGCGGCGTATCGGCGCACGAGCGCGTGTACACGCTGCGCACGCGGCCGCCATCGCTGCTGCCGCCGTCGCCGCTCAGCCTGGCATCGTCGGGCGACAAGTCGCTGGCGGCGGCGGCGCGCTCGCCCTCGCTGGAGCGGCCGCCCAGCCAGGCGACGGCCAGCTTCGTGTGCTACGTGTGCGGCGTGCCCGCGCCCAGCAGTCAACTCCGCCTCGTCTATTGCTGCCCCAACCCCGAGCGCGAGCCCTACTACCCCTTCATCACGGGTCTCAAGCCGCATTCCGACGCCAGTCCCATCAGCCCACAAGGTACCATACATACTGTGATCTAGCAGCCGACACAGAATTCTATAAGGAGTACAACTCTGCATAGAACTTACTATTACTGAAACCAGCTCGAGCATCAGAACGAAAAAAGAGAAAACGAACAGAAAGAAAAAAAGAGCTTTGCACCTTAAACAGATGGTGCAAAGTATAAACTTGTCTACGTCAAACACATAACTTATCCCGTAGCGATGAAGGAGCGAAGCCTAACATATTTGTACCTGTAGTGGTATTGTGTGTGCAGGCATGGTTCAGATATGCGCGTCGTGTTACAAGAGCATCCCGCACAAGTACCCCGCGTACGGCGAGAACGGCGAGCCCAACGCTGCGCACAACAACACGCATACCAACAATATTAGGTCAGTACACACGTGTCGTACATTCTCTTTGTATGTATTCGTGTTTTATAATGTAGACACAGCTTTGCAATGTTTTATTCTAGTCATGTGACATTATAACGAGAGTGTTAGGGTATGTTCATGAATGTTGAATTTGTGTGTATTGTGTAAAAAGAGCGAAGGAAATTGTAATGTCTGACTATCTGGATTACAGGTGTGAGCGCTTGTGTTTTATCGGTTTGTGGAGGGTCGCTGAGAAACGGGTGTCATATATACTATGTAGTCGTTGTATATGTAAATGAGGTTAATATGTCTACTTAAATATAATGAATTTATCAGAAATTTTATATAAAAACATCCTTTTCAAACCATTTCAGTTTATATTCAAAATTGCATCTATTTATTTGACTTGTTTATAACTGTATGTAAATTTTTCATATCCCTCTTATGTGAATTAACATATATTACATAGTATGTGTAAATTTAACATATATCGCATAATCCGTGTGAATCAAATGTTCAATAACTTAGTCCATCACCAATGACACGAAGAAATGTCGTAATATACAAATATTGCTTATCATAATTAGTAAGTAGAAATAATCCAAATGTCACTGAGTGATATAGGTAAGGTAATTTTAGATTTAAGACCCATTTTTTATTCGATATTATGGCACGGAAAACATACGGCGAGATGCACCCAGCATTAAATGCATATCTGCCTACCTCTTCGGGGAATACAGGCGTGAGATATGTTTCTTTAATCGACATTTATTAACAAGCATAATTTTGTTTTTAAAATCTTTCATTAAAAATAACACAGAAATATATATATATATATATATAT
>DWMW01000057.1:0-14564 GCA_018246335.1 Papilio thoas cinyras
CGAATTACGCAATTCTGATAACAGATTCGGAATCCACGCGTAAAACTACGTATAGTGGTGCTAACATTCGCGAGAATAGGCGAAGTGATATTTTGAGATTTCCCCGTAGGGACCCTCTACGGCCCATACATTTAATTACAGTATAAATAATAATGAAAAGTTTTAGTTAAGACATGAACTCGTTTGAAATAAAATAAAACAAACGATGAACACAATATAGGAATTTATTTAGCATCAACGAAGGCACTGTGTCAACCACGAGGAGGAAGGCACCCGTCACCGGCCGTCGTCTGTCTAATCGGACAGCAATAGCGCAGCTGATCGCGTGTGAGAGCGCGGCGGCGGCGGAGCGTCTCGCGGCCGCCATTTTGTAATTTTAACGATACTAATGAAAAAATATATAATTTGAATGCGATAAGTTCGCTCGGCTAGATAGTAGAGGGTGGGGCGGCCTCAGAGGTCGTCGAGGGCGAGCACGAAGGCGGCGGCGCTGGGGCAGTCCAGCAGACGGGCGCGCGCGGCTCGCAGCCGGCCGAGGTGGTGGCGGTGCAGCTTGGTGGCGGGCCGCTCGTAGCGCAGCGCCGTCACCATCTTATCCGCCACGTAGTGCAGCCACAGCACGTTGGTGTACGGCTCGAAGTTCTTCCACTCGTTGCTGCGCACGACAACAACGGTCACTTCGAGCAGCGTGGCCCCACACCCACACGCAATGGCAGATCACGTGCCACCATTTACACATTTTGTACAAATAATGGACTACAAGCAAGTTTAGCGACTGATATAGCAGGCAGTAACGTCTACTCGTAAGACAGTTCTAGTGCCGAGAGCTCGTGGACACGTGACCACTTGTATTCCTTCGTCAAATGGTCTCACATGTTTGTCATCGCGAGACGCATTCAACTTGCATTACTCCGTACATGTAATGGTGCATAAATTGTTAAAGCAAGTTGGTATGTTGCACATTTACTTGGCGATGCCGCGTGATTTATTAAAAAGAAGACAGGCAGTATAAATGTAGCACACGTACCCGAGGCGGTCGCGCATGAGGCGGTAGACGGCGAACTGGCGGTCGCCGACGGCGTCGAAGAGCGAGTCGTCGTCGGCGAGGTCCGTGTAGAGCGCCGCGCCGCGCAGCGACAGCCGCGACAGGGAGTAGTCGATGACGGCGCACGCGACGCCGCGCCGGGCCACGCGGTGTACGCGCCCGCGCAGCACGAACGTCGCGTACTGACGACGAACAAATCATTTTCGTGCGGTATAGTTTTTGTTTTAATCCACGAGCGCTGCAGCTCATACAGCGTGATACATATTCGTGTTACCTTAAGGTCGGTGGGCGCGACCAGCACGTTGCCCCAGTGCAGGTCGCGGTGCTCGAACTGCAGCGCCTCCTCCGCCACGGCCAGCCCGAACGCCAGCTGCGGCCGGGAACACGACAGACATACATCGACCGCTCTACACGCCTTTACCGCAAAATGAGGCAGACGCGTTTCACATAGTTTTGTTAAGTGACAGATTCAGTTGGAACCGATACTGACACTAGGTGTACTCGAGGAACAACTGGCCGCAACACATGAACTGTGACGAGCTCTGGGGCGCTATGTATTGATAAATTCATAAAACGAGCGTCAGCAACATAAATGATGCACAATAAGAAAAATAACATGGCAACATCGAAAGCGACGAGCGGCCGGCGCAGAGGATAAGTGAAAATCTAGTCAAGATGGTTCAACTTGCACTAGAGATTCGCTCATCTTCCGCACGGGCGCGGCGGAGTGCGGGCGGCGGGCGTGGCGGGCCGCGGAGCCTACCTGCAGGAAGACGGCGTGCGCTTGGTCGGCGCCGGTGAAGCTGTAGCTCTCGAGGTCGCGGCCGGCGTTGCGCAGCTCGAGCACGAGGTAGTGCTGCGCGGGCGGCAGCGCGGCCGGATTATCGTTGTCGGAGCCGCGGCACTCGTCGTACAGCTCCCACAGCTCCAGCAGCCGGGCGGGGTACGCGCCGCGCACACAGCGCACCGCTAACACCTGGCAACAAAACATTACTTCTACACCGACTGCCTAACTCTTTTAGAAAAAATGCAACCAAAGTCTTACAAAGGAAATGTTCCTGCGAAACCAAATGTCCCGTTTGATAAGCTGTTAAACACAAACAATGAACTCAATATTAGTGGAGTACATGAGTGGTGTTCTCACCACTCTCACTTCTCGCTTCTGCGAGACTGCTCACCTCGTTGAATATATCGGTGGCGTTCTGCTCGGAGAGTACGTCCACGGCGTCGAGCGGCTTGCCCGCGTCCAAGTGCTTCTCGATGTCGGCTATGGGAGCACGCAGGGCGCTCAATTCCCTGCAGATTGTATTGCGCAATCTTAATACGTAGCCAATAAAGTTTTCTCTTTGTAATAAAAACACTTTATTGCGCATATGTAAGAAGCCACAAAAATGGACTCCTCGCAAGTATAGTGACCGATTGGAAAATATACAGAAACGTTGTATGAAATCCCTCTGGCGCCATCAAGACATTCCGCGGACTTCTGATTGTATACTGCTTTGTAAACGATTGCATCAACTACCGCTGGCGCATCGTCGCGATCGCGCTGACTGTTTAATTTGTGAGTGCTCGAAAACGACATCCACTGCCGGAGTCACTAGCCAAAGTCTATCTCAACATGCCCTGCACGTCTCGTGTGTTCCGTGCGAGCGAGCAGTAACTACATAAATATTATTATTATTAATACTCAAATATACTTACATAGCAATCACAATCTCAGAGATGATTTCGTGGTAGCCCTTCTGTGGCTCGCCATTCACCTTGATGTCTCCAGCGATGGGGATGACCTTGAGCACGCGCGCCTCGCCGTCGCGGGCCCTCCACAGGAACACCTCGCCGTACACGCCCTCGCCGATCTTGTGGCAGTTCTTCAGCTCTCTACACATACCAAACAATGACTCCTCCTTAGTCAAAAACCTTCCTGCTACAGTCCTATTCAACATTATATTTTCCCCTGCTCTCTCATCTCAAATTTTTATGTCTCAAACTCAAAGGTAGACAATGCATCTGTTATACTCTTTTACTTGTTATAGATGTTTGAGGGCAATGGACATGTGCCATCAGGTGTACTGCTTGATTGTTTACCATCTTATAGTGTAAAAAACAATTAATTCCAATGTAGTGTTTTAATAAACTAAAATATATCCTTTAAAGTGGCTCCATTGGGAAACCAACTAGTTGGCATTACAGTAAAGCAACGTTTGTCAGCTAACATTTCCCAAAACGAACTTTAATCATTTTCAAAGTACACACTGTGCTCGGCAACTAGGATGTGCCAACCCACCAATATTTTAAAATAAATTCAAGGAACTAAATATTGACTATTGCATTTTCACAAATTATTTATATTTAAGTTAGTTAAATTATTATAAAAATATTTTTACACTAACTTATTGATCTTAAGTGTCTACATAAAATCTTTTACGTCCAACTTGTATACTTTGGCAACCCATTACTGTTTGTCTTATGTGAACATTTACCGCACCAATAATAGAATAGTTACTGTGCACCGCTTTGTGTGTCAATGACCATCATCGGCAACACAGCCAATGAGAGGCTAAGAGAAGGTGATAGAGAACCGAGAACAACAACTACTGCTTTGAGTCATTGTAAGTCAATCCTGCCTCAAGGTTTGGCAGGAAGCCCTCAACAAGACAGGCTTGTACTGATACTTCAGTGATCTGTTTCTATTTAAATACAATGCTACAAAATTACAAATGTATGCCATGATTACCAATATATATATATATATATATGTAGTATATGTATGTAAAAGAATATAATGGCATAAAACTTATACTATCTAGTAATGGTGATGGCCAGTGGACATATTCTAATAGCATATATTCACCCGAACAGCAACAAAGTTAATGAAGCACACAAAACATTCTTTTTCTTTTCTTTACATTTTGGATGGCCATGATAGCCTACGAAGGTTACAACTTTGTCATCGTAATAACAACACAAACACAGCGAAGGTATCAAAAGTAGACTAACTGGGACGCCGCAATGACCCAAAGTGGGTCTTGGCCTCCGACAATAAGTTAAGTTAGATAAACCTACTTCTTTCTTTTCTTATATACCTTCGCACATAACTTACAAATTGAACAGAGATTTGACCTAAATAAATATACCCATATTTCGTAAGTGGGTTAGGCTTGTACAAACAGTAATACATACGTATCCGAATAGCATTCATCAAACAGTATCGGCTCCGTCTGGTTGCAGCGCCGCAGCACGTAATCGCGAGCAGTGTCTAAGCGGCCCGTGTCACGGAACTTCTCTAACACTGTGACTTCGTGCACCGAGCCCCCGATCGACAATTTTGATAAATCGACAATCGTATCATCACAGTCGTCGGACAGAAATCCTAAAAACACATAGCAGTTAGAAATCATGCACGACTATTTACTAGGAATTGAATGAAGACTTTCCCCGCGCGGTACACGTAACTTCTTACAATTGTCAAACTACGCAAAAGTGATGAGGACAAATAACTAATAGTAAAACTAACCTGTGTATTGCAGGGAAAGATGCATGCACTTGGCTTTAGAGACGTTTAGTAAAACAAAGGCGTACGGAGAACCTATTATCCCTTTAGGGATAATGGCAGTCAAAGAGGCAAAACGATTAAAGAAATTTACACAAAAATTAAAATGTTTTCTACTACTAAAGTAGAAGTGAGATAAATTTTATTATAACACGAGCCTGTTGTGAAATAGCTTTTACTAACAAAAAAATAAAAAATTGGAAGATTGCTAACGACACTCAACAGCGCCTTCTTCCGCAAATGTCACAGATTATTAAAGACCAAATTTCGATGACACAGACTCAGTGCTACCAACAATTTCTTAAAAATTGCTACTATTCTACATTTTACTGTTAATATAACACAACTTTGATGAAAACGGGACTATTAAAATATTTATTACTTAAAACAAACACCTTTTAAGTCTTCATACGCCGTAGTTGAACATAAACTGGTACGTGAATTCCTATTCTCCTAAAATTACAAATAAAAAATATTAATATCTCTAAGCAAAATAAGTGACCAATGTTTCACATGTGCAAAGCTGTAACTTACTTTTACAATTTTAATGGTAGACCTGCTAGGTTTACAAACAAAAGTACTTCTTCGACCATTAATTGATTCATTATGAAGGGAACCTATAAATGAAAGAATATCTTCATTAAAATAAAAAAACATAATGTTGCCTGTTCAAATTAAAATTAACATATACTTGAATCTTAACTAGGCCTTTTATTTAAGGAAGTGAGAATTTTAATTTATACCTGACATTACACTGTAACTTTGAAATATTATGTCAAATGAATTATCATCAAATAATTAGTTGAACACCACTTATCCAAAAAGTTCTTTAGGGCTTGCTTTTCGAAATAGTTTAAATAACAATTAAAATTTACAAAATACACTATTGAATATAGTGACTATAAAGACTAATCATTTTTCAAAAATAACAAGATGCTAAAACAATGATATAGGAATGAAGGCATAATTTTAGGCTTATTTAAAAAATAGAATAAACAATATTCGACAATAAAAAAAATAATTATGAATGATAAAATCGTGTAAAAAATAATTCAACTTAGTTATATTTTGTATTTAATTGAATTTTAAAGATTCTAAAAAAAGAAAACAATGATAAGAGGACCAGCATTGTGCTTGCATCACTATTAATTGGTATATTATTATTACTTTTTAGAATGTTTAAAACCTCATTTGATAATTTCGATCTTATGAGAAAAAAACATAAAAACATTTTATTAATAAACTTACAAAGGGACTTCTGCATCTCCATTGTGTCGATTACACTTTGTCTGTACTTCCTGCCTTTACTTTCTGTGTGCTCGCAGTCCAGCAGTGAATGGTTGAGGTCCACTATTGTCGTCATTCTTTTATAGATACTTAATGATCTTTCCCATTTCTTACCAGGTGGCAAAACTATTGGCATCTTTGCGATACTCAAAGTATTGCAGTCGGCCATCTCTGTTCTATTACATGTACCTGTACTGTTTAGTTTAGTTTCAGATGTTGTTGCAGTTTGTGTATCCACATGTTCTGTCACAGAAGAAGCATTATTATCCTTGCGGTTTCCAGTTAAATTCATTATATTATCACAAATTGCAGTCTCATCTGCTTCATTGTCTGTTATAACTATTATAGAGTCATTTATAATTTTATTCCGTCTTCTGGTTGTAACGTAACTTATACCTCCATCTTCCGTTGCATTTGATTCAAAGCTCTGTCCAGATACTTGGCATCTATTATCTGTTGAGTAGCTGTCTTTACAATGAAATTGCTTGTGCCAATCTTTGTCGTATGAAACATTTAACAAGTCAATGGGATTTTCTTTTCTCTCAAAGTCAGTGAGGACTTTCAAATTATTATGACTTTTGTCTAAGTCAATTTCTGTGCTCTTATACTTCTCATAGTACTTGGTAAATACAAAATCATCCATTTTTTCTAAAGCAACTACCAGCTTTGGTTTACATGAATAATTAGTTTTGTTGATTAAACACTTATCATTTTCAAAGTGATTGTTCTTCTTCATTTCACCCCTACGACTGACAGTGATGAGATTACCATCACTGTCAGTACCACTGCTGTCTTGAGATGCGCAATCTTCAATACTGTCTGAGTTTTCGGAATTTAAAGAATCAGAAGGAAGGCAATCATTAGAAAATTTTAAAACTTCATATTCAGGATGTTCTAATTGTGATACAGGTTGATATGTTGATCTTGCCAATAAAGAAATTTCATTTGTAATGGATTTACTGGCAAAACCATAGCACGGTTCCACTTGGGACGTGGATAATGTGTTAGGCTCACTCTCCGCTCTGGGACTAGTGGCATCCCCCTCTACATTCAGACTTGAGTCAGGGCCTGTAGATAGATCAAGGTGTGGATTCCATTTCCTTTCTTCATTTGAGATATTTGAGACTAACAATTCAGATTGAGACTTATTTTCGTCCAGACTAATAACTTTATTAAGGCTACTGCCCTTCCAAGTGTTCCTAAATGTCTTAGGGCTATTATTAAAATTTATTGAGATAGGTGAGATATTATAAATGGATTTAGTTCTACACTTGAGTTGAAACGGAGTACTGCAAAGCGGGGACTCTGCCGGGGCTGGTGAGTTTTGTGTTGTGACAGAGAGTCTATGTTCATCCTTTACTCTTCTCGTTGGAGTTCTTTTGTTAAGGTTGCTAAGAACAGGCAAGTGTTTTACTATTCTTTTGATGGACTCGTCTGCACATTCAGTCTTAGACTCAACAACCTCCTCTACTTCCACCATCAATTTGTGAGATTTAACATCAGAATTGTTATGAGATGTGCTTCTTGAACTAATCATTGTGTTTTCCTTATCAGAAGCTAAAAATATAAATTACTTAGAAAACATGCACATATTTTAGAAGAAATAAGAAGAACTGTATAATGCCTGTACCTGTACCCTCACTGAGGGATCTATTGCATCTCTTATAGTATATTGTCTTCTTTTTACTTTCATATTTTTTTGGCCTGGAACAAATTCAAAGATAATTAGATTCAATATTTCTTACATACTCATCACAATATGAGGTTTTTACATCAACAGAACCCTTTTGGAGAAAACATATTGTTAGTTATGTATCATCTTATATCACATAAAAAAATTTTTCATGCAGATGCCTTCAAGATACAATAACAATGAAAAATATTTTCGATTAAAAATACACATTTATCTGATTGCCATATTACTTCCAAATAAAGATGTTACTAATAAGCTATCTTACAAGCATTGTGCACAATAGTGTAAACCAGAAGAAGTTTTAAATACTGCTTCCTATATTTTTTGTTCTTCATCTCCATTATTTGGTTCCCTAGGTGGCCTGACATTAGAGCTTTACCTGACTGAAGCTTGTATTTATAGCATAGTTTTCTAGTCCCATCCAGATGCAATGATGCATGCAAGATGCCAGTGACTATTGCTCTTCTAGGGTTCAATTAGAAAACCACACATTGCACTTTATATTGTCCTTAGACCCAATGACTTACTTAAATGTTGTAAATTCAGGCCAAACAACTTTTTTTTACTACAAGGTTGCTCAGAAACCATTGGAAGGTGTATTTTTCTTAGATTAAAAATAGTTGTAATGGCTCATTATAGATTGGGAGAACAGGCCATTATAATGCAGGCAGATCTCTTATTTAGCGTCTTTGTTTTTAAGGCTCATCTAACCTAAGAACTAAAATAAGAAAGGTCTTGTCTATTTCTCTTTTTATTTTGATATCAAATTTTGTAAACAAATTTCACTCACACTGGAGTTGTCAAAGCATCAAATGTAGATTTGAAATGATGTTTGTAACCATGTTTCGTAACTCATAAATTTTATTATGATTCTTTTTCTAATTACGATGAAAGAACACTCTACAGTATTGAAACAACTTTTTTAACAAAAAAATCTTACGATTTTTGTGATAACACCGGGCTTTCTGATAATGCAGGGGACGACTTCAAAAGTAAATCAAAAGGATCCGGCGCCTTGTTTACATGTATAGATTTGTCTGGAGTGAGATACACCGATTGACTCTCGGAGTTACCAAAATGCTCCTGTCGTTGCAGTGTGTGTTTTACAATACGCTTTACGTATTTTCTTTTGCGAACCTTCTTAGAAACGACATTTATATGATTCGAACAGGCTGCAGAAGAAATCTCTTTCATGTTTAATTTTATATTTTGAATATAAAAAGCGTCAAAAACGGAATTCTTGGCATCGATTCTTGAAATCATATTTTTATGATCTAATCCACTGCCATCTTTTTTAGATCTATAAGTTCGACGCATTGTTGGCTTTTAATTTGTAACAATTATACAATAAAAGGTTTATTAATTATGTTACGATTAATATAAAACTTTAGACATATCCTTTGAATTTTTGACACTGACAGATTGACACTGATTTGACATATGACAATGATTTATTACAAGTGACTGAGGAGTGACAAAATAAATTTATGTTGCAAAAGTGGAAGAGTCGTATGGGACGCCCCAGAAGGACTTACATCGTACCGATTTATAGATATTTTGAAAAGATTAGTGACAGATTAAATAAAAGCTATGTAAAAGTTCCCATTACCGACGAGCATGCATGTATGGATGTGGATGAAGCGAAAGAAGTGAGTCGGGGTCATACTTAATGGAAATCCATAATATCTGCGTACAACTCTGGATTATGGGCGTGAGCGCATATTTATTTATTCATAATTAATCCTAACCCTCACATGGCAACCCGTTCTCCTCGATCGACATCAATCGACATCAAATCGACATCAATTGATCGAGAACTTGGTTTGACACTTGTGTTTTGTGTTATAATCTAATCTATAATCTACTATTATCAGTTGTTTATGAAAAGAGAGAGGCTATTGAGGCTATTTGACAGTTGTATAATTCTTGCTTTATAATGTGAAACATTCTATTTAATATGTTTAAATATATTGTTGTTTTTGTTGTTCGTTAATTAATAATTGTTAGTGCTGAATATAAAATTTGATTTGCTTATACCTTAGTTATATATGATTTGTTTTCTTGAATCAGTAATATTGACATTGTGCAAACTTAGTTAAAATGGAAAGTAGCAATGATTCCCTTTCAGGCAAGTCATATTGTCGAAAGTGTTTGTTAGTGATAAGTGTACACACTATATACTTCAAAATGTTGAACGTTTCAGTTATGAGTCCATCGCTGGGTATTTCTCCTGGTGTTATGCTAACTCCTGGACGAACGCGGAACATCGCCCAGGATATGGAGGCTCTCAGGCTCTCAAGACAAGACAATCCTTACTTGCAGGTAGCGGGCAGGACATTACATAAGTGTTACATACTATACAGTGACATTTACAGGTTGTTAACTAAATGTTATTTTAGCAAGTTATGGCCAGCAGAGAAAGCCTAATTGACAGTCATGCAGAGGATTCTGGATCTGATGACACAATTTTAATGTCACAGGTATGTTCTCTTTTACATATTAGCATAAAGTATAATTTATCTAATATTTTGTATGTTGTTGTATCTAAAAAAGACACAAGCTTTATTGATGTGTCCATCGTATAAACCAAATGTGATATGAAATCAAATAAACATGTTAGCTGTTGCCATGTTTGTGAGCAGTAGACTTTTCCCATTTATGTTATGAATGCTTGTAGTGTAACCGGTTGTTCAACATTAAGAATGTGTTGACATGATTTGTTCTTTATACTTCAAATTAAATGTAAACATGTTCATGCCGGTAGTGTAGTTGAACTGTATCAACATTTAATGTATGCAGCTGTAGATGGGTTACATATAATTTTCTAGGGTCATTATCACATGTTTCTTTATATAGCACTGCATGAAAACAGGAAATTTGTAATATTAGTTCATGGCTTAAAATATGAAAGTTGTGTAGATGCAAAAGAAATATGTATATTCATAATTTTTTTAGGAATTTGGCAGCACAGCTTTAGACTATGTTGAAGAAGACCCATTGACATTAAAAGAGGTCCACGAGCATATGATCAGGTCACCACCTCCCACCGGCTGCTGGCCACATGGTAATTGATCACTTGCAGCTTGATTATGCAATTGAATTATTTTTATATATACAGTTTGAACATTATAAAAGTAGTTCGCGTTATTGTAAATTAAGATTTACCGACACAAAGCTACTGTTCTTACTAACTCGTTTGTTGGCCTAGTGCCCAGACTAGTCATGATGTTGGGAATACTATACTGTAAGTTAGGTTACTTGTGCACAAGCCCTATGCTTTGAACATAAATGTTAAATAGCAACTGAAAGTTGTTTCCTAACATACTAACAGTTTATTCGCCTGCGCGCTAGGGCCGGCATCGCGACGCACAGCCAGTGCCTTCGAGTTCGCGGCGAGTGCGGCCGCGGGGTCGGCCGGGGGCGTGGGCTCGGCGGCAGCGGTCAGTCTCTGCCCCGATGCCACTAACACCAATACTAATTTTTTTTCTATTTTTCTTTGTTTCGTTGAATGGCTTGGTTTTCTTTAATTATGTTTATTGCATTTTGTTTTGTGCAACTTACAGGTTTGGTCTGTACTATATTCTTAAAGTTTTAGATTTATACAAAGTAGTCCATTTACACAATGTGGTCCATTCATGTATATCAGTATTTTAGCCGGAACCAGAAATGTTGCAGATTCATTGCATTAAGGCGAAAATAAGTAATTATTTTTTGGAGGCATCACGGCGTCTTCCCTGGGCCGACGACTGTACTCAAACATACAAGCTGGACTTTGTGGGCAACTTCGATTCACAAATAGTTTATGTGCGCAGGGCGAAGGCGATGGCGAGGGCGCGTGGTGGTGCAGCGCAGGCGGCACCGGAGCGCGGTCGCCGCGGCGCGCGCCTCGTCCCCGCTCCTCGCGCTCTTCGCGCTCGGCCTCGCCGCGCGACCGTGACACGCCGCTGTGTACGCGCCCGCTCTCGCTGCCAGGTGCGTGCTGCCCCATCATAGATAATATAATCGACCAGAAGAGTTCAGACGCGACCGGCCGCGACGAAACTCACAGGAGAAACCGATGGAGCCGGCGAGGTCGCGCGACCGTGTCCGCTAATACCGGCTCTTTCACTGTTCCGGACACAGTTGAAATTTGCCCCAGTAGAAGAAGGTACATAGCGATAGGCACTGGCACTTCAAGGCTTACCCTTTCACTTGGTCATTATCCATAAGATTTCTGCTCTATATTATGATTTCTTACGTGAATGTTCCGTTCATGCCGAATGTAGTGCACGAGGCCCGAGTAGACAGGCCGGGGTAAGTATTCATAATTACCTATTTACAGAAGCGTTTGTGTTCAGGAGAAAGTCATCTCAAAATGTCATCTTGTAAGAAGTCGAGCGGGCAGCCGGGCGAGCGATTCTCGGTGCTGCAGCCGGTGCGGCCCTTGCGACGCGCGCACGCCGCCCGCCGCGGCGAGGACAGCGAGCGCCTCGTGCCGCGCTGCGACCACTGAGCGATACTGAGAGCTTTGCACTCCATCCGGTCTTCCCGAACTATTAGATAGCGAGGACGCGCGGGGCTCGCACAATAACAATGTCAAGAACTTGAATAGTTTGTTTATTGATACAATTGTCTGGTACGGCTAATCGAGTTCAAATCTTCTTCATAGCACATAACTGAGTCGCCGATGCACAATATCTACTTTAATATTGGCACAAAATATCTGTTGGTCGCGTTCCAATGGCAGTATAATCGCAAGACGTGTCGCATGTCCTCCCGCGGCAGGACGTGCCCACCGCGGACGTGACGGCAACGGGAAGCGGACTTGTTATAGGCACGCCGGTCTCCTTTCATCACGCTCTAAGACAGAGCACGATAAAATCGGATCGATCCCCGCGCCGCCTGCTCTCTAGCTGCGGTGTAGTAAGGTATAGCGAGTAGTGTGCCGCTCACAATGCTCATCGCCACCTTGTTATTGCTAGAGCCGGCGCGGCGGTGTCACTGCCCTACTGTTTACTTGTTATTCTTAGTTATTATTATGTTAGCAAGTGATAGTTCCGCTGCGCGCCGTGTCCGCCGCCAGAGACCGAGTTCTTTGTCCATGTAATGCTATTTCTCATTAACATTTCTAAAAGAAATGTACGAAGCCTGCTGCAGCAGACGGCCAAGTTGTGTTCGTTGTAAAGACTGGCACGTGGACAGGGCGCAAGGGAGCACGACGCAGGAAGCTGAGATGGCGCAAATGGTTTTGATTGCGTTACCATATCCGTACCTAACATTTGTTTGTGCCGTTTCATTTTGATTGCATTGATATGGCGTCACAGTGCGCGGCCGCGGCGCGCACGCCTCCCTGAAGCTACCAGAGACTACGTTAGCTAAGAACCCGTAGTGGCGATCGCGGAATGGAAAAAATTGTTATAAAATATGTAAATTTATGAGGCAATGTAAATGTAGGTATTTTATTAAACTTTGTAATTGTTGTAAACTTTTTTTCCGTTGATCTTTGTCTTTGTGAGCGTCGAGTTACTTTTTACACTCCCGTTCTGTATTCGGCGCGTCGGGCGGTCGCGGCCGACATCGACGCCGCAGGCAATAAACTAAGTTTGAACACGATTTGCCGTTTTATTTCCTGCGCTCGGCCGCATGCCGGTACCTTCGCACACCACGGGAACCGTTCTACGCCATCTGACGTATGTAACTTTAGCCCTTTAGTAAAGTAACAGCACTGAGTGCGTATATTTATATTTGCGTCACAAAGTCCTTGTGTCGTCTGTGACACTTTGTAATATTTGTATTAAGTACAACGCATATGTTACCTCAGAACAGAAGCAAACGATAACAATTGTTCTGACGCGTACAGTCAGAGGCGTTAGGCGCAGCACAAGTATGACGCGGATAGAAACTGAGCCTGTTTGATACAATAAATACCTACGCGCCGTTGAAACCATAGGGTTGTCACTCTTAATGTTTTATACATTCTTTTATTTTTACAGAATATAAAAGTAGTTCTGACAAGATTAAACAATCCAATTGTAATAACTATTTAAAAACATAATCATAAGACGCGGACACAGTGATCTGAAATGTTAATTTATGTTACCCACAGTACCGAGCGCCCGCCCCACACAAGTGTTGACGGGGCGCGGGGGTTCTCGCAGTATTTGCACAAGTTTATGTGCAAAGAGTATCCCTCTTGCCCGCGTGACCTGATACGAGAAGAGAGCGTGCTGCGTATTTTAATCGAATGACCTATATATGCATCAAAGCGATTAGATCTAAAGTATCTATAAAATGTGATAACAGAATAAGAAAATAAAATTGTAAATATGTACTGTACATTTCTCATTAAATTAAATAAAGATTACAAGAAATGGTAATGAAGGTCGCTGACCTAAACCACGTTAGGGGTGTGAAAGAGGGCGGCAAAACGCCGCCCAAAAAAATCAAAAGTGTAGTACATGAACTTGTGACATATTTAGTTGATTCAACAATCTTATGGTGATCCCTTTGATCTTACGCAACATTTACATTGATGAGCGTCATTCGACGGCGCGCTCGTCGCCGAGTCTGCATTCCTTGTGTTACATGTCCACAGCTATTGTCTTTGCTTTGCAATTCCAAACCTGTCAATAAACTACTTTTTTTTATTCCACAAAAGTAGTTTGTTACCTAATAAAAATGAATGTTTTAAGATTATTATATGTTGTATATTTTTTATCTATACTTAAGCGATTCGTATATATGGCAACATTGAATATTTTTAACGTTTTTTCTTAAATTGTTACCTAGCATCAGTCACGTTGTACGTTGCAAAAACTAGATTATAAGTGACAACAGGCAGAGAGGACATTACCCTACAGCTAATCTATATATATATATATATATATGTGCCCATAATTATGAAAATGGTCCAAGTCAAAATTGAAAACAATGATTTTATCAGTTATTTCACATGATATGATTTTAAACTAAATTTATTCACTGTAATTTTTACGATATCGCCAAAAACG
>DWMW01000058.1:0-14526 GCA_018246335.1 Papilio thoas cinyras
CAGCGTTGCGTATTGCCAGACGAGCCTTCATTGTCACGTTCTGACTCCTCACTACTGAACTTATAGCCCCATTTATTCTATTACCTGCATTCGCTCTTCGTCCCAAGTCTTGAACATGCTTACCATCTCTGCTGAACATACATCTCAAATAAGCAAACTCATCAACTTGCTCGACTTCTTTACCATCAGCATTCAACTCAGCTACTGTCTTACTTTGTTCTCTCTCAAACATCATTACTTAAGCATACGAATACAGTATTACTTAAGCATAGAACATGTGTAGAAAAAAATCATCAAAATGTCACCGAAACTGACTCATGTTTCTGTTGTCAAAGCTTCAAAGATTTATTTTTATATACGAAGACAGTTAACTTAGATCATGTCCTATGTATTTACAGGTGGTGACTTTAGCCCTGTATACGTACTTTGTGGCCGCACTGATGGGAAGGCAGCTTCTCCCACCGGCACCTGGCAGCACATCCAAGTATGAACCAGATGTGTACTTTCCAGTATTTACCGCTCTACAGGTTAGTTTATATAAAAAATTTTAACGAATGAAGTAAATTTTCAATTAGCTTACTTTGGCTTTAAGATAGTCCTCCAATTTGTGCCTAGATATAATTAATTATTTGTTTTTCCGGATTTACGCGAAAACAGAACTGATTATTCCAAACTATAAGCTTGCAACGAGTGTATGCTAACATTGTTTACAACAATGTCGCGTTTTAACAATTTATTACCATGAAACCGTGTATTTTATAAGTTTTACGTTCCTAAGTCTAAGTTACAAAATGAGATTCATTTTTAATGATATTTTTGATAATTACATTTTATAAATTAATACATTATATGATTTATTATTTATAATAATGTTACAATTAAAAGACTAAAAATTATTTAATATAAAAAAAAAACTTCAATAACGATACAACGCAGTCACTTGACCTCAATGCATTAATTTAAATTTGAAGTAAAATTTAATCAAAAGTAATTTGAATAATACATAGCCTTGTAATTCTATTTACGTAATTTTTATTGTGTAATACAAATTATCCATAGACGCGCATACCCTGTCGCAAATTATTTGAATACGCATTAACAATGACTATAAAAAGTCATCTGTTAACTACAGCTTTCTCCAGTGTCACTTGTCCACCATGAACGATTTGCGTATTCACAAACAGGTTCAAATAGCTGTTGTACTCTTATTAAACTATGTGCACCTCATGCTATGTGTATTAAATTCAAGCCAGATTATTAAAAAAACTGTTAGTGATATTTTTTTTTATAATGTAAAAGAAAAAAATTAAAACTATCTTTCGGTCGTATCGACATTTAACATCCGGGTGAATTGTAGTCGAGTATCAATTTATCTATATTACTATTACAAGGTTTTAATCGTTTCTTTGTTCCGGGTAAACTCTAAAACGACTGGAATATGGGAATAAATTTACTTTTCAATAAAGTTATTTCCATATTTATACAAAAACGGTTTTTGAATATCATTTTCACGCCTGTGTTCCTCCAAGGGATATGCAGAAGTGTAATTAAGTCACCCACATTTCGTTCTATGATGTGATGTGATAATTGTAGACTACATTATGTATTTGATCTATTTCAGTTCTGCTTCTACGTTGGTTGGTTGAAGGTAGCCGAGGTACTAATAAATCCCTTTGGCGAGGACGACGACGATATCGAGTTAAACTGGCTGATCGACAGGCACATCAAGGTTCGTACGTACAGCCACCTATCTAAAACTTTCTCTTTCAACCTTCGCGATCTTGATACGATTCAATTTTGGATTCAGGCCATCGACACAACCGAAATGAAATTGACAAGAGCATAATCTACTTTTGAACGGACATGTTTACTGTTACCCGCTCAATGTTGACCATAATAATTTGATTATATTTTAAAAATCCATTTTTAACATTGATATTAGCGCTATCTAATTAATAATTAAAATAACCAACACACTCAATCAGAAATCTCACATTTGTTCGATTGGTTTTAATTATTTTGATTATTATTGACGAATTATGGAGTCTTCGAGCAAAAGGAAAATTAATAATTCGTTTATTAGAGCTATGTATTCCCACACACATACTCGCCTGTACTATCCAACGCGAAGGGATAGGCGGAGTTGCAAGTAGTGCGCTCACCTATCGCCATAAGTATCTGCTGCAAAACATATAATATCTCACTTCACCTGGGATTCGATACCGAAACCTTTGTAATCAGCTACATCGCTTGCATCGCACAACTGAGCAGTTATTATTTAAGTTTATATTTTTTCAGGCTGCGTATATGATAGTGGACGAAATGCACGAAGAACATCCGGAACTCCTTAAAGACCAATACTGGGAGGAGGTGGTGCCGAAAGACTTGCCTTATACTGTCGCATCCGAGCACTACCGGCGTCATGAACCGCCATGTTCCGCTGATCATTACAAAGTGAAGGCTGAAGATGCTGTATACGCCAACGTGCAAATACCAAGGAAGAGTAATGATGAAACATACGCAGATTATGTGAGTTTATTCGTACTTCTGACAGATGTCCAAAAGGACATCCTTCGAATCTACAACTATTTTGAACATAAAATTTGGTTGTGCATCTGTTGAACGAATAATTCGGTTCATAGGTTCATACCACACAGAAGACTCCGGTCGTCTACAATGAGACTAACTAGCGCTTGATACCTGTAATATCTCGTTTGTCTCTGGGTACATGTCGTATAATTATATATTTTGGTATATGTCTTAATTTTTATTTTTATTTTAGGAAAGTGTTGATACGCCATTAGTTGAGAGAAGAAAAAATTGGTTTCAAAGACAGATTTCTCGAATGGAATCTGTACGTTCGGCGTCGACGGCATATTCTTCGGGAGGTCTCTTCGGTAGGAACCGACATAACTCTGTCGTGTATTCAAGTCCAGAGGCTGGACAGGCCACGCCAGCGGTTACGCCTCACCACAAGATGTCACTCTATGAAAGATTAGTAGGACGGAAATCAGTTCGCGGCCAGCATAGACAGAACTCCAAACATGGTAATGTTATGTATATGCCCCAAATTAGTTAGTTTTGGAAGCGACAATAGCCTATTTTATTGACGATTTGTTGATGTCGAAAAAATAAAGATAATATTTATTTATTGTTAGTTGATTGTTGTACTACTAAGTTCTATAAGTTTTAAATGTAAAAAAAAGCATCGGCGATTAGTCAGTACAGAGAGGTAAAGGATTTCTTCGTTTCCTAGTGCGATAGGCATCTTTTAGTTTTATCTGATAGAGACTTACAACCTTCTCACTGCCACGGTTAGCACATTTAATCTCTGACCAAGATACTCTTAAACGTGATATTTGGCTTCAATTTTGATTAAAATTTAAAACTCATCCTATAAAAAATAAAAATTTCCAGGTGGGCAAAAAAGCAACGGATCCGCTATTCCCATAACTCTCCGCAATCGACCGCGAATCCCAACACCAGATGTGACCAAAGAGGTGTTAGACCGCGAGAACAGGCTCGCGGTAGGAATGCAGAATATGGGAGTCATTATGGCTCATCAGGGCTATCAAAACGAAGTGCCTGTACTCGGAGCATTAGTTCTTTCGCCTATACAAGAACTGGACAGTGGGTCGGTGAATAACACACTTCACGCCGGCCAGCCGGGCACTACTGCGCTCGCTCAAGCGGTTCTGGCCCCTAATCTCACGTCGACGGGGTTAGCGCCAATGTTGACAGCGGCGCCTGTCGTGTCATCCGTGACGTTGTCGCCCATGGGCGTATCTCAGCTTACAATTGTTAATGGTTCCACGCCCTCCACGCCCCGGACAGAGCGGGGTAAGGGTATGATCGCGACTCCCCTGTCTACCCGCACCACCATAGTCGAGGTGGCTTCGTCAGACCGTGACAGTGAACACAGTGCCACCAGCAACGGAACTGCGCCCGAGTTTACGAGGAAACATAACGGCTCGAAGAGAGGCGAAGTATACGTTTAACCTCAAATAGTGATAAAATCAACCGTCCATTTTTGGTGCTTGAGATATTGTGATTGATTTTTATTTTTTTTTTGTGTACAAAATTATAGTGTTTCGACTGACGAAGATAGAATAGTGGTAATCGTGTTTGTCTGCACGTAGCGAGAAAATTGTCTGACGAGTGTATCTATCTACGAAGTTGAATTTAATTACACACAGGGATTGACATAGGACATATGTTACATAAAAATACTGATGCGCGACATACTACTTAAATCTCTAATTGTTTAAAATTAAGGACTTGTATATAAAATGTTAAACAATTATTGTTACTCCCTAATATTATTAGTGTTTTCTAATTGAATATTATATATTAAATATTTCGCTACAAGGAGTGATTGTAGGCAAACATTTTGCAATGCTATAAAGGTTGCATATTACACAAATCCTGAATTTGATTTCTCAAATTGGACTCTTTAAAGAAATTCAATCTTTCATTATTCAGTTTCAAACTAAACCTATCAACTAAGTGTGCCCGTATGTAACATTAAACTTAGACACTATTTTTTCCACATAACATATGTGGAACTTTATAAGTGAAAGCTCAAAGCTTTATAAAATATTTCAAATGTCGTTTTTTAAATAACCGCATCC
Organism: Papilio thoas cinyras; assembly: GCA_018246335.1. Classification (NCBI taxonomy): domain Eukaryota; kingdom Metazoa; phylum Arthropoda; class Insecta; order Lepidoptera; family Papilionidae; genus Papilio; species Papilio thoas. The sequence goes on from DWMW01000058.1 coordinate 4,632, forward strand.
ATTTCCGTATTTTAATTACAGTATTACCTCGCTTTGCGTCGTTTCGTTTTGCGTTGTTTTCGAAGTAGCGTCGCTGCTTAATTTTTACTGATTTTCATGCTACGTCGTTAGATTTTCGAAGTTGCGTTGTTTTGGATTAGAGTCTTTAATTTTTTCATCTGAAATATGGCAACACCTTTGTTTTTAATTGCGCCATGTCATCAAAATTTTGAAGGTATGGAGGAGATCGACATAAATTAAACGCTAACCTCGCACAACCAAGAATTCTCTAATGAAGAACTGTTGCCACTGGAATTGCATTTTGCTAACGAAGAAGATGACAGTGACCGTTTAATAGAAATCTCCAAAGAACAACCACCTCTGCCTACCCCTTCGGGGAATACAGGCGTGAGATATGTTTTTTTTTGTTTCCAAAGAACAAAATTTAACCTCAAAATAAATTTCTAAAGCGATGTGTTGGGATGAAAGGAGATTAAGAGTGTCGCAGGCGGTAGCGACGAACATCAATAGCGACAAGGAAATTTATCTTACGTTCAACAAACATTGGACCAATTTTTTGTGAAACAAAGCCGAACTACAACAGCCACTATGGACTCATTACACTGTGATTAATTTTAATTTTGATAAATTAAATGACTATGTAGTTTATTTTCTTTAATGGAATACGTTTTATGTATATTATTTTTGTTTGAAAAAATTTACTTTGTTCAATTTTATTTTTAAAAGGTAGTATTTTCGTAAGCCTGGAACCTATCTCCGATCATTACATGGTTTGCTATAGTAAATCTATTTTCACTTTGCATCGTTTCAATTTACGTCGTGTTTTTTTGGAACGTAACCCCGACGCAAAGCGGGGTATTGGCGTATGTTAAAGTTAAAGAATAAGAAAGGAGATAAATAAATATATCTATAAATGTAATATGATATGAAACACAATCGATGAGCACTGAAACATTGATTTAGAATGACTATTTGTTTTCTTCTGGTTGTGACGTCCAGGCACACTACTGATTGACGAGACGGAGACTTGGACACTCCGCCTCAATATCACAGCGTAACAATTTTTTAATAGCACCCTAAGTGAAAACGTTATCGAAAAAATCTAAAATATACTTGTATACAATTGCACTATACATTAGTTTACTTAAAATTGTAAAGTTATTCTAATTTTTATTTACATATAAATTAAATTTCTAGAATCTCATATTCATAAGAAAGGGTTAAGAACTCATTGAAATTTACATATATGGATATATATTTTAGTCCATATGTTATAGTTGGTAATATATTTATTTTATTTTATTTTAGTATATTTTAAAAGTTAAGATTATACATATTTTTAAAACAATACCATCCTTAGAAAAAAATATATAAATAATATCCTAAAACTCACTGTCGGGTATTAGTACTTTTACTTTAGTTTTGTTAATGATTGGTAAGTAAAAAAAAGATTTTATTGTACTAAAGAATTTATAGATGAAAAGAATAAATGAATTGCGTAAAATATATCTTTATTGTTTATTTGACCTAATTTCACGAATACATTGATCATCGTGATCGAGTAATCATAGGTTATGTTATGTTTTCCACAATAACGTTAGAACTTATTCCATTTGAGATGTAAATAAGTAACCAATGTAATATATATATAACAATATCAAGATTCTTGTGGGTAGAAAGAGATTACAATAAGTCAATAATTCATTAATTCATCCCTATATATCATAAATAAAATTAATATATAAATGCACAAAACTAAGCAAAATAAAGAACAGGATATTTTAAAATTATAAAAAATTAATTAAACTCATTCTTTAAATATATCAATTGGCATTTGTTTGACCTTAATTAACCTTGAAGGATTTTCTGATTATGATTTTTCAACCACTCGTAGACATTAAGCCGCCAAGTTATTCGTTGTCACCTTAAAAGAAGTAAAATTTTGATTAATTAAACGCACACAAATATGTACAAAAATATTAAGAAGCGGGAGCTGGCGCTGTCATAAATCTTTCATGAATTAATTGTTTAACATGTCAATGAACTAAAACACACATCATTGCAAGTATGAAGTATTACAGGGATATTAGAATTTTTCATTTAATAAAGTGTAGATTCACATTTGTTGGAAATCTACTATATTAATATACACTATGCATACATCTTTATAAGGAAAAAAAAGTATTATTCAGCTTATTACATATTAAAAAAAAATAGTTACTTGTACACTCTTCTATCACAGTTGACCATAATCCACACATAAGCTTAAAATCGACAGTAGATTCATATACGTTTTTAAACCTTTGCACAGAAGGAAATTCTTTCGATGGAAGTCCCAACTGTCCATATTTGTTGTTACCAGAACTCCAAACTGTATTATCTGCTAATTTTAAAGCTGTGTGCTTTGACCCACAGGCTATATCTACAATGTCTGCAGTCTCCGGTTCCATGTTTTCATCATAAATGTCAATTAATTTTGGTATTGAATAATGTATTGGTCTATCAATGTTTGGGTGAAATTCATCAGAATCTACAACGCCAAGCTGACCTACGTCGTTCCAACCCCATGCATAAGCATCACCAAATTCACTTAAGGCTATACAATGATATCCTCCGGCAGCAATCTTTGTAATTCTTAATCCAGCTAATGCTTCCACTTCTTGGGGTTTATCCATATCTTCTATACCACCATGGCCTAGTTGAAATCTCCTGTAATTACAAACACAGAAAAGATTACATATTAAGTACAGTTAGCAAAAAGTTAGTCATACATTATTTGTGAATTAAAAAATTAGTTTGCAAATTAGAAGACAAACTTCTTAATTTGTACAGGAGGTTAATAGAAGTTGGAATGTTGTCATAGATAATAACTTAAAGCCTAAAAGGATTACATAAAATTTATGAGCTTACTTTCCACTTCCCCAAGTGTAAACTATGCCAAAGTCAGTAAGGAGTATGAAGTGCTCATACCCACATGCTATATCAATAATTGTTCCTAAGCAATAGCTTGTATCAAAATGGCTTGGAGGTATTCCATAAAAAATATATCCTTTATTATTTAAAAAATAGATGGATTTATTTGATGTAACCACTTTAACAATTTCTGTATCTTTGTCTTGGTTGTTTAGTAGATGGTCAAAGTCTGAATCAAGATGACAAAATTTAGATTTTTTGCCAAATTCACTTTGCAATGTCCATATTTTTGATTGTTTACCATCTACAACACAAATAAAATGATCATTACCAGCGGCCAATAAATGTGAACCTTTTAATTCATATCCAGAGAATATGTCCAGCTTTTTTAAAACCTGTTCTGTATCATCCCAGGCCCCGGAAACATAAAACCCATTTTGGCATTGGAAAATATTGTTAGACCAAAATATATTTGTTAATCTAGCATCATCGTTAATAATTAAACTATCGTGTTGAAGATTGTCATTTATTGACACTATTTTGAAGTTTTCTATTATAGGCTCATTCAAAAACCACTGTCCAAATAAATTATTGCCTGAAACCTTGTATATCGTTTTCATTTTAATATAATATTTAATTTTTATATATTTCGTAAATTTAATATTTCAGTCTGTTTTATTTTATTTGCAGTAAATATTGACATGCCAAATCGACACACAACAATTGCTAAATGCTAACTTCGTTTAATACTTCAAAGTCAACCCAAGTGTAGTGAAAGTATAGTACTAGATATGACTTAAACACCTCTATGGCAGTATGGCAAATGACAGTAATAGAATATGACGAAAAAAGCACTTTTTCCAAATTCAGAAAAAATTTCCCATTGCAAAATTATTATTGTAATTCAGATTAAAAAAAAACACATTTGTTTTAGAAGTTGTTTTTTGCGGAAAAGGACAGGTTTTTGAAAAAATAACAATTTTATCAAAATTATATCTAAATTGTCGTATCTTGTAGAATTCCATGTTATATAATAGTTTGAACTTACTTGACATGAAACTCTATTATTTATTTTATAATCTTTGACAAACGAAGTTAAGTCATGTGTTAACTAGTCTTTTATATACTCTTTGGCAGTCACCATTTTATACTTGTGGTACTTTGTAGACTTTTTGCAGTGTGTTTTTAATGAATTTTAGTCTGTACTTTAATGAAGTTTGGTAGTTATATTATTTTTCTGGTGTTTATGATAATTTGGTCAAGATAATAATATCCTTCAGATAAAGGGTCCTATCTTGCGATCAAATTGTGTTGGCTATGAATGGTGCTAATTTGAATCGAGAAGTCCGAACTTAGAGGACAACTCGAGTAAATGCAAGTTACGCAGGCAGGTCAGTGAATACTCATATTTTGTTAATTTATATTATTTACTTTATAAAAAATTGAATAATGCGAAATCTAAATCATTTTACAAAAGGAGTTATGTAGTTAGATTTTTACAGTAAATTCTCAAGTTAGGAAAAACAATTTATGCTTTCTTGATTTTACCCTTTTGAAAAAAAAAATAAATAAAAAATCAGGATACCAAGTGCGACATTTTGAAAAAAGGGCCAATATCATTCATTTGTTAGTGCTGTCCTCAAAATTAAGTTTTAAGTAAATTTAAATAATAATTTTTACGACTTTTAAATTAGGTTATTTAAAGTAGAAAATGTATGAAAGGATTTTTTAAAAAATGATTGTTTTAAATAATTAAAAACAAAAAAAACATATCTCACGCCTGTATTCCCCGAAGAGGTAGGCAGAGGTGCAATTAGTGCACCCACATTTAAATAATTACTATTTATATTTTTTTTATTTTATAAATTTAAAATAATTTTAGTCACACTACACTACTCAATTACATAGCAAAAACAGGCTTGTCTAATATTATAGAAATATAAATATTGAAAATTGATAGAAAACTTTAAGAATTATGTATAGGGGCTAAAGATAATAGATATGGCTTTTTTATTTATTTTTTGTATTTTAAGTATTGCTATGATTTTTTTTCTATTGGACAAAGAGCACCAGTTTTCATTTTTGGAATTAATAATGAAATAAATTGAGTTTCATTGCTCCAAAAATTTGTATTTACTTTCATCTTAATTGTAATTTATAACATGATATACAATATTTATTTTGTATAGAATAATAATAGTAAAAATCTTTAATTAAATATTATTACAAAAAAAGAACTACCATGAATCAATTCTTGTCTGAAAAGTTTATTGCAACAAATAACAGTTTTATTTTGTTGGTGAAGATGAAACCTGAACTACCAAATATTGTAAATATATACACTACCATCCAAAATTTTGTGAAGCAGTGAGGTAAAATCAAATAACACAAAATTTAACGATCTTCAATTACTCATATTCATATGAAATTAAACATTTAGCAAAAAGTGACTTAGACCAAAAAGAAAATTAACAAATAATGGGAAACAATCAAATTTTAACTTCATCATAGTGACCACCATTTGTTTTAATGATTTCGGCACAAACTTTAGGCATTCTATTAATAAACTTCTTAAAATAATCTTCATCTAACTTGTTCCTGTCACTCTAATAACTGGCATAAATGTTTAGGATCATTATCTTGCTGAAACAAAAATTAAGTCCCAATGAGATTTAATCCACAGGGTATGGTTGTGTCCCAAATAAATTTTAAATAACCTTCTTCTAACATTTAGTTTTCGAGTTATCCTCACAAGATTTCCAGGTTTATTGTTCCCGAAACGATCACACTACCATCACCATGTTTCACTGTTGGCACTGTACACGCTTGGGAAGCTCTTTCTACTTTTGACCGGCGTACACACAACACACGTCTATGGGATCCGAAAATCCGACATTACGATTCATCACTCCATAAAACTTTTTTCTATTGATCTGTAGTCCAACACTTCAAATTTTATATGTCTTAGCCCATTTTTCTTATGTCGAACTGTTAATTTGGGCTTCTTATGATGTGTTGCCGACACACCCTCTTAGACCCACAGCCAGAAATTGTCGTTTCACAGTTATTACTGAGGTGGGAGTTTCTCGCGTGCTATTCACTGTTGCAATAATTTGTTGCACTGTTAAGCATCAATTCCGTTTAGACAGGACTTCGATGAAGTTATCTTCTTGAGTAGTTGTGATCTCAGACATTTTTGTCCTTTTTCTGTCTGTGTTGTCCCCGTCTCTTGTTTATTTGCAATAGTGTAGTGAACACCTTTGTGAAAAATACTAAGCCTTGCTGCAATTTGATGTTCACTGTATCCTTCCTCTCGAAGCACACAAATAGCACTTTGCTTTTCAATCGTGATTTGCATGCATTTTGCCATTTTCAGAAGAAAAAATGCGGGAAAAGCCATAGTCAATAATTGCTGAATACAGATATTGTTATTGTCACATTTTGCGCGTGTCAATACTCTGGTGCGACAAAACAGGACCCAAAATAGTTAAATATATAAAATAACACTGACAGCAACATTTAAAACCACAAAAGATGCAACCGCAGTTCTAAGTCATAAAATACCTGTTTCGTCAAAATCTAAGAAATTAGTAAAACATGTTTAATGGGAGCCGACGATCCCTTTGTCAATATGTCAACAATAGTAAAAAGCTGCCTAGATAATACCATCACACATTTTTACCGCCTATAGCAGGTGTGGTTTAGTTTTGGCCAATAACAGATGTGCTTCCAAACTTTTGGACGGTAGTATATATAATAAAAAAATATATCTCACGCCTGTATTCCCCGAAGAGGTAGGCAGAGGTGCAACTTGTGCACCCACATTACACCATTTATGTTTTCCGTTCCACAATGGGGGGAGCCTATTGTTATATCAGGCAGAAATTCCAAACTCTGGGTTGACATCAAGTTGAAAAAACCCAATATAATTATTCCCATATACATAATGCGTGGTACCACTGAGCCCCCTATATATATATATATATGTGTGTGTGTGTGTGTGGTGGTTGTATACACTTGTACTTGTACCTTAAAATGTACTATATCTTGGTGTTTCTTATTCAACTTACTGTTTATACATTAAGTATTTATAGACAAAATATATCTGTTTTCAGATTCGGGTAACCGCAAAAGACCAGGGGTAAACAATACATCACCACCATATTGTGATAAAATGAAAAAATACATTAAATCCAAAATAGATCATAACGAAACTACAAGTCGTAATTCACCACCTTCACCTTCTGATCCTTACACTTCTAATATCATGATGAAGGAAAGAGTGAAACCCCAAGTGCAGCCTCCGTTGCCATTGGATCCGCCGCCGCCAGATGAACCACCGAATATGAATATAGAATTAAAAAAAGAAATTGTGGACACAGGTTATCAGAGCCCCAGTGAAGAGTCACCAGAGGCTTTAAGTCAAGGGTCAGCTGATGTTAAATCCAACGATGATGAGGAATCTGGAAAATCCAGACCTATGTGTAGAGATTATATACGAGGGAAATGTATACGGCCGGGAACATGCAAGTTTAGTCACAAATGTGACATATCACAACTAGTTGGTGTTTATACATTTTGCCGAAATTATCAAAATTCGGTTTGCACTCTCCCTAATTGTAAATATGTTCATGCATCTGTGTTTGAAGAACAACATTTTTATAGAACAGCTGAATTGCCAGCACACGCTTTGGCTCATCATAAGAAACCCATACTGCCGCCACCGCCGCCTCCCCCACCGCCTGAAGGTTAGTTTTGGTTACTAGTAACTTGCACTTCTAATATCATTCAACTGTACAGATCTAGCAAATACATTTAAAGTATTTTAATCGCAATATTTTTTACTTCCAATATATAGTACTATGTATTGTTAAATCAATGATGAATATTAAAAAAAATTAAGAAAACTAACTAAAAATTTTTTTTTAGAAGCACCACCAAGCATTCCACCTGTGTTTAAGATCCCACCGCCTCCATTACGTTTGAGGTAAGTGGATATAAAAGTTATTAACATTATTATTAACTAGTTGCACCTCTGCCTACCTCTGCAGGAAATACAGGCGTGAGATGTTATTGGTACTAAGAAAGTTAGATATTTTAATTTTTCTGTTTCAGACTGAGCAGACCGCCGCCGCCCATACGGTGTATCCCGACTAGCAAGTTGGAGGCTCGTCCCTTCCCGGATGTGAGGGATAACTTACCACCTGGTACGTCCTCTTTGAAACGTGAATGGCCATGTATTGACAATTGTAAGTTTAATATATAAATAAATTCATTTATTGCACACTGTGTGTACATGAGGTTACTGTTGCCCAATCGGGCATTTACTGACACAATATCCTGTTTAGAATTTTGTCTAAAAAGAATTACATGCCTTTATTCCCCAAAGGGGTACGCATAGGTGCAAGTACATTTTGCCATATGTTTATAATCGTAAGATTTGAGATCTTTGTGTTCCTTTTCAGTTTACAATCAACGCTATTTTTTTCAATTTCATTCCTTCTATTGCTAAAGTCTGTTTTTTATTCAATCCCACTGTTGTAGCTTGTTGAAAAAAAATAAAAAAAAACAATTAATGTACATTCGTTGGTGATGCTGGTTTCTCTGTTTTTATTGTTCCAATTTTTTTCTTATTATAGTTCTTATATGAACCATAATTAAAACTTTTGAAGTATCATTCTACGATACCACTTGTTTTGTGATGAATTTCAATGTATTCAGAAAGAATTATCCGACAAAATATTTACAAAAAAATTACAACTGACGAATCATTTATTTGTACAAATTTGCTGATTCACTATAATTTCAGTTCCAGGTTCTTCGCATGAAATTGGGGCTGATCAGAACGTGCAAAAAAGATGCAGAAATTGTAAATATTTTGAATTAAGGTGGGGTACTTTTTTTTATTTTATCGTAGCTTATAAATTTTTTTTTGGTTTGGTTATAAATAATTTGTACATTTAATAGTAATATTTATGTCTCAGTATTGTTAACCTGTTACGCCTTTGTTTAATGGGTAGCAGTGATTGTTAAATGTAAAAAGATTATTCCCAGGTAAAATAATTTACCTGCCGTAGGAGATGTCATTAAGTATATTCTTAACAGTATTTATAGCCAGACCCTAATATGCAGTTTTATTGTGCGGATGTTTTCTTAAATATTTTTGTATATTTCCTGATGTGTTGGTCGTTATTCCCTTACCCTGTCTTACATAATACACAGTTTGTTTGAGATAAACACAATTAATTGCCCAAAAGTTATATATATTTTACCTCATGCTTTTATTCCCCGAAGCAGTAGGCAGTGGTGTAACTAGTGCCATCCACATGTCGCTATATGTTTTGCAGTCCCATTATGTGATAGAGGGTGAGCCTATCGCCAATCGGGCACAAATTTAGAAGTTTTCTTCATTTTGTTATCCAGTAGAACACTTTATTACAATATAGGTTTCGACCAATAAGGAAATAAACCTCAGTAACAGAGACGTGGCAAGCACTTGTGTTACGTTTTTGTTACAACTGTTGTGCTAAGACTCGCGCTGGATTGACGCTCGATGTTCCACTGAACCCTCTCAGATGTGGCGCTTGTACCTTCAGTCCCTGACATCTGTTGTCTTATAAGATATTTGTTATTTTACGTAAAAATCCAATAAAAATGTAGCTAATTGCTTGAGCAAAGCGATTATATTGATTGAAGCAGAACTTTAGGATAATGCTTGCGTATCTATAACTTTATAGCATGCGTACGTAGCTACAGCTGTGATAAGGGTCGTCTTGTATAAGGCCATGAATGCGTGTAAATGTGGGAATGGGGACATCGTAATATTGGGGCTGTGATACAGATAAATGAAAGTCATTGAAAGTGTCGTGAATGCGAATGTTGGTAATGTGGAGACTGAAGTGAGGGCGATGTGTCGGTGCGTTTCATTATAATGTTGGTAATGTGGAGACTGAAGTGAGAGCGATGTGTCGGTGCGTTTCAT
>DWMW01000059.1:0-14455 GCA_018246335.1 Papilio thoas cinyras
CATGTCATGGAATATATTGTTGCAATGCTGAACGAATAGGGTCCATGTTCAGCTATGTGCTGGCCGACCTCGGGGACCGATTTCGTCAATTCATAATCGATTTATACCTATAAACTGACACTAAATTGTGAATTACAATTACAGTTAAAAATGAAAAGTTTCTTGAGAGTTAATAAACTGAAAAATTGTTAGTTTTATAAAAAATAGTTAAAAATTATATCCAAGGAGAAATAGGATTGTTGCGTTTGACATGTGTCAAATTGTTATTACTAATGTTCAGTTCAGTTCCCAATCAGCTGACAGAATTAATATGTGTAGTAGGAATATAAACTGTCAAAGTCCACAATTACTATAGCGTAATTTCAAATCTACGAACTTTGTCTCTTTGAAAGTCAAGTAATTTTTTCCTGAATTTTAAAATCATCGTGTGGTTACCCCAGTATCAAGTATGCCGTAGTGACCGTGACCTCGCGGCAATGACACGTCATTTTGTTTCATCACACGGCGCGTTTCAAAGGGGTTGTGTGCGAGTGTGATGTGAGAAAGTGACAAAGATTGCAAATAACTGTTGAGAGACTAAACAAAGGTTTTTTTTAATTATTTACGCAATATTCCGTTGTCTACTTTGTTTGCAATTTTACCTAATTGTCTCATAAGGAGAATGTTTTTTTGCGCTGATGTTACTATGTACGTCCACGCTTTGTGACCATTGGCAGCCTGATTGCCATGACCGATTTTAAATAGTGTATTGTGATTACATTTGTACTTTTCCCGGAATGTTATAGACGGTATAATGATGTGGTAATTGCAGTAACAAGTTTTTATAAATGCGCTCACGCCTGCTCCCAGTGGGGAAGGCGGACATTACTAATATCAAGTTTGCGCAATAGTACACTTCTTTTTTTAATTATATTATAATTTCAATGTTCTTTAAGAGTAAACGACCATGTTTTTTTATTGAATCTAATTATCCTTCCGTAAAGCTAATGCTTGCATATCTTCACATGGACCTCGCTAAAACATTCTCATAGTGTGTACGTGCACGACTCTGAGAATGTCAGATATCTTCAGTTCACGGAAATTGAGATCTTTGTTCAACCGCAATGGGAATCGAGTGAGAATAATAAAAAAATTACATTAAATCATTACCATTTCTTTAAACAATGGATTACGTTCGACGATGACGTAATTCCTGTCAGATCGGTGACTCATATAGATATTTTGAAGTGGAAAAAGCAAGATGAAGCTGAAAATATGATAAATAAAATGCGTACTGTGTACCCTCTTCCGACACACACGGTCTTTAGTTATTGTCCTTGGTTAGTTTTTTAAATGATCTAAGGTTGTTTTCTTTTGTATAATAAACAAACTAATATAATAAATATCTGATCTTAATCCTAACCTAACATTTTGCGATGAGTATAGAAATATAAGCTTCTATCTATTATAACTTTAGTGGGGTAGGCAGATGTGAAAGTATTTTAAGTCATATCATCGGATAGCAAAACTAATCTGTCACAGGGAATGTTATTACACGACAGTCTTCTCAATCGATCGACTTACCCAGAACGCGTGGTATAAGTAAATACTAGACACGTCAACTACTGAGCTATTAGGCAGTACGTTTTTTTTTAGACAAAGAGAGTTTCCGTTTACGGATCGAAAAACAAAGCGGGTGTATTAATTTGGCGGAGTCGTGTTGTGCCGTGGGACATAACAAGACAAGACGCAGATCGTGGGACTTTCCTGGATTTGTTGTTGTAAACATGCGACGCGAGCGTTTGTAGCCGACTGCCGATTTAGATGATTCTTACTTGGATATTCTTTTTTTTTAACTTTTTCTTTGTTATACGACCTTGTAATGTAAATTGTTTTCTATACAAATTTAAAAAATATCCAATCGCATTGCTTTGTACATTATAATATATTTATAAATATATATGAATATTCCTCTGGGGAATACGGACGTGGGATATGTTTTTTATTCATTAGAACTGAGTATATATTTCTACCACTGAACTAGATGTCCAAGAGAAAATGTCCAGTACAAGATGAGCGAATTAAATCAATTATTTATAAATTTTCCATGTAAAAACTCGTCAGTTTTATTAAGAATATTGTAGGTATATTTCATTATTTATATACTTTTTATAAGTTAATAAATTTAACTGCAATTTTATTTTTATCATACGATAAACATTCCTATCTGTTGTGCAAAAAATACAAGATATAACAAGTTCGCTTATTTTGATTAGCTGCCGCACTTAATCACAATAGAACTGATTAGTTTTTTTTCAATTGTTATAAGGAGAATTAAACAGCGAGTACATTAGTCACTATCACCAAGGAGGTTGTAAGGTTCACCTTGGAATTTCAGTGCGTTTTGTTTTATATAATTGTGGATACAAGAGTTAGAGTTTATATAAATTAGGGTTTGGTTTTCGCGGTGTAAGACCGTTCTATTGGAACATGAAAGAAAATTAAACGACTTGATAGATTTTAAGTGAAGTGTTATTTGATTACGTAGGGTGTATTGCTTTGTTTAATTAATTATTAACTGCCTCGGTGGTTTAGTGGTATCACGTATTACGTATACAGCACGCAACGCTAGGGTCCCAGGTTCGATTTCCGGGTCGAGAAAAATGATAATGGCTTTTTAAAATTGATATCAGCCAGGAGTTTGGAATTTGTGCCCGATATGGCGATATGCTCGCCCCTATCACATTATGGAACCGCGAAACAAATGGCGAAATGTGGGTGGCATTAGTGGCACTTTCTGCCTATCTCTTCGGGGAGTAAAGACTTGAGATATGTTTTTTTTTTACTTGCTTAATATTATATTACCGTTGTATATTTAAAACTATATCAAAATATAACTTTATCACAATTTAGTAGATGATTAAAGCAAGAGATTCGTTTATAAAGAAACCAGATAATAGTGAAAACTGAGTTATCAAATAATTTGATTGCATTTGAAATCAAGAAACAAGAACGTAAAATTTAAACTTACATAGTATTCAATTTACTAGTAAATTGTATAAAACATTAACATTTGCTAATATCAGTAAAGTGTAAGGCTGTCTAAAGGTTTCGCAATAAAGCTCCAAGGCACTCTGAGGCAACGCTGCCTTTTTGGAAAAGCCCGGGCTGTGCCGAAGTCGTTACAGGTTTTCTTACAGCTTTACTGATGTGACAGATTCATTTTATTTGTTAGCAAGACGCTATATGAATGAAGAGATTTTTCTTAAATTTGATATAGCATTGATAAAAAATGCAATTATTAATTTATATTCTGGTATTGTTTTTAAAATTTTCGTTCAAAATAATTATTTACATAATTTACTATGTTAAAATAATTATAATATAAAATGTATATGAATCAAATATTATAACATAAACAGAGCAATAAATTAATTCATATTTTCTCACATCACATATAAATAAATTAGAAATTGTACTAACCATAAAACATTTTTCAAAAAAAAAATAAAGCACAGTTCACACACAAACTTATGTATGGGACGACGGTCCCTAACAGAGTGCGCGCACCGCCACGCCGCTTGCCACTGCCACTCTGTACCACACCGCTGCCGTCGGCTACCACAATGCCAGTGGTAACCTCCGTGCCCATTGTGTGGTCACAAGTTCCTTGCCGGCTTCATCACTATCCCTCCGTATTCTCAGAAATACCATGAACATTATTCTATTCTATTATTCTATTAACTACTATAGCCTAAGAAAAACCATTATAGTCTAAATTTTATTATGAGCGTGATACTTGTAATCATCTATATGTGTGTAATAATATCGTGATATAATCAGTTTAGAATTACATTATTCGAGTATTAATGACTCAATATTACGTCGATTTTAGTATGAATATGGTTATGCCTTAAATGTTAATCAGATAAACTTGTTAAAGATGATGTTTTATAGTATACGTAAAATTGTGGGCATGTTGTCACGTAAAACGAATCGCAGCATTTTTTTTCCATACTAAAGTCTTGTTTTTGAAAAAAAAAAAACAGTTTACACCTAGCATTTCAAATATTTTTTGTTTATTTCACAACGTCTAATAATTTTTTTGTTAGTGTCTTTAAGAAGTTCGGAGTTCGAATCCAGTCATTAGTCAATCTTTCAATTTTTTATAATTTCGCTGTAAGACGCCCTTGGTGGTTTCCGTTAACATTGATATTACGAAAGTGGAAATCCTAGGATTTTAGTTATCTCAGTTTCGTTATGTCCATTCGTCTCGGCTCTCGGCCAGAGGTTGGTTTGATGCTTAAAGTAAATATGTAGCTTATGCAAAATACAAAACTAAATAAAAATAATAAAATATAAATATTGTGAACAGTCATTTTATATATAAAAGAAAATTATTCACACCGTAGTCTATTTAAAAAAAAAACACTGGTCAACAGAATGCATTTTAAATCTTGAAAACCTTTTAAAGTAATTTAATGTGTTCGGAATAATTATGTTCTTACGAAAAAGAGAAATTTGTTAAGATTTGATTTATTTTAGTTTTGCTCTTATACTCATTAAAAAAAATTAAAAAAAGCATTTTGCATCGGCCGGGAATCGAACCCGGGCCGCCCGCGTGGCAGGCGAGCATTCTACCACTGAACCACCGATGCTTGTAGTCTCAAGTCCGAAAATAATTAATGAATTTGACTTTTAATAACGTCACTTATCTAATAGCGAAAGTGAAATAAACGTCCATCGCGGTGCTACAGCGGGCGAGGTATTTGACCCACAGAGCCAGTGGTGACGTAAGAGCTCCACTTTGAGTGGTCACGGCTGGTCGGTTACAGCGATTTCTTAACTGTAACACAATATATCTTGTTCAGAGTACGTACGTAACCTTTTTAATTTTGTAACCAATTAGTTGTAACAGGATTTTTTTAGGATTTAGCAACATTATACAAAGCAATAATTTCAGGTCAAATATTGACAATACGTCAAATATAACTTCAAAGCAAGGATCAACTGATTTGTTAACCATATCTTTAATGCTTTATAAAACGCTGGTAACGGTTATATACATAAATATATGTAAAGCTTTCTTAAACATTACATCAAGACTGTTTTAAATAAGTACGTCTTACTATATTTTGTTTCGTTCAGGCTACGGCCACATTGCGCCGAAGACACAAACGGGCAAGGTGGTGACCATCTTCTACGCCATCCTCGGCATCCCGCTCATGCTGCTCTGTCTCTCCAACATCGGAGATGTCATGGCGTCTTCCTTCAGGTAAATACTCCATGTAATTTGTTACATTTTACTTATCTTTTATTTTGAATTATGTAACTGTAGCACCATTTGAATATTGAAGTAATGAATCTGATAGCGTAATGTTAAGCTTACTTGGTTAAGATGTATTAATAAATTATGTATGGTGAAATTCTCAATTTTTAGTTATTAAACTTGTAATTAAAATGTTGCGTATTATTTGCAGGTTTTTGTACTGGCGAGTCTGTTGCTATGTATGTACGCGGCCGCCGAAACGAAGTCGCCGACACCATCATCACTCGAATAGGTAAGATTGCTTTAACAGGGCCACTTTAACACCTTACATTTTGCTATTGGTTATTAATTTAAGACGTTCACTTATAACATTGTCCTATTTTTATTCTGCAGGCGCTCAATGCGTGCGAGCCGTCGCCGGCGCCCTGTTGAGCGCGCGCACTCCGACACCGACTTTAGGTCAGACTATTGCTGAATAAATTCTTAATATAAATAACAAATGTTAGATTACTTATTGTATCTTACAAGCAGGTACCGCGACAGCGGCTACAGCAGCGGCAGGACGAAGCGCGCGCGACCTCCGGTTACGACTGTACCGTCGCGGACGAGGTCACAACCACCGCCTCTACGACCACAAGGTGCATACAAATGAGTTGCAGATATTGTGCTAACATAAAGATCCTAAATACAAGGAGAGGTCCTAAGAACATGTCCAGGTTTATGAATGGTGGTATATAACATTATTTTGCAGGTCGTGACCTGGAGGCGGGAGACCGCTCCCCGGCGCGCTATGATCGATACAATCGCGATACTTATCAAGAAGAAGACGGTGTGTAACTTCAATATTCAGCTTCTCAGTTAATTACAAAGTTTTCGGAATAGACACTGGGAGGAAGTGATCCTTTCAAGCAATCGCTATCTGTATAATTAGTCTGTCAAGTGTAACAACTTCGTATAGTATGTCAGTCTAAATATCATAAAATTTGTATAATTGTTTTGCAGAGGATTTTCCAAAAATCTCCTTGCCGCTCCAAGATTTGCAAGCAGCGTTAAAAGATTTAGAAGATCACCAGTTTAAAATAAACTCTAAAACTGAACTCCGAAGTAAATCCTTGCCGCGGCCGGCGAAGGCTAAACCGGAGTTCGGCGCTAGGAGAGAGTTTGATGACCAGCGCCAATATGAAATGGATGATGGTGATGTGTATGAGATGCATGACCTCCACGACGTCGACTACGAGAACTTTAAAGAAAGAAAAGCGCTAGAGCGAGAGAGAAGAAAGGAAAGAGAGGAGTATAGTTACCGCGATCGAGGATATGATCCAGAAGATGAGGATTACGAAGTTGAAAGGCCAAGGGTCAGGAGAACTGGATACGATCAGAGGTACTTTTCTTTTTATATTTCGTAAATAATTAATAGAAGTCATTACGATCACCCTTCTAACAACAATTGTGTGAACTAATTTAGTCGTTAAATTCTTCTTTATATTATTATTTTATATTTCTCGATCGACTGCTGCAAGCGCTTTTTGTTATCAAGTATTTAAAGAGAGAAATAACAGTAAACTTGATAACAGGATGGATCGTGGGCGCTCAGAGTATTATGAACGTGACATAGAAGACTATGATATAGAGCGGCGTCGAGACCGACGCGCGCGGAGTGCAATGTACGACTGCGAGAGACGACGGGAGGGCGGAGGTGAACGGTGGAGAGGTGAAGATCGATTTAGGGGTGAAGAAAGATGGAGGGGTGAAGAAAGATGGAGGGGTGAAGATCGATGGGCCGTTGATGAGCAGAGGACCTTCGACGAAAAGCGCACTGGTGCCCGACGTCTGCGCAGGCTGTACACCGTCGACGATAGTGGAAGACCACGCGATGGCTATGTAAGTTATGGAGAAATTTTATGATTCACAATATTGTGCATAACGTAGAAAACAGATTCAGAGATCACTATGGTTAAAACCATTCCATTTCTGAGGACATTTTGAATTATATTTCGTAGTTCGATAAGACTGTTTGCATTATCAATATAAAATGTAATTAAGGTAACAAGGTTAATAAAAATAACATGACAATATTGATTAGATACATGAACGGTATGACTTAAGACACGTGTTATATTGTATACGTCAACATCGGTTATTGTTTACGAGAAGAATATGATAGTAGGTAGAGCCACGACCTTGCAGACTCTTAAAAAGGTTCTTCTCCCCTATCCTCTGGGCGGACGTGTTCTTTCTCCGGTCGAGCCAATACGTTTGTGAAACAGCTGACATGTGTACATGATATATTATTGCAGACGCCATCGCCTGATAGAGATGACTGGAGTGACGAATTGCCCCCCGTGCGTCGCAGGCCCCCTTCAGGTAAATTGTTATAGCACAATGATGTAACGAAATTATTACAGCCGATTCAGCTATTGCTTCTGTATTGCTAGTCAATGGACAGAAGTTAAAAGTACTCTGACGCGGAGCTATATTAGTAGGAGTAATATTAGGAAAGTATCCTAAAATATTTTTTTTATTGTTAATATTACAGCTTGGGGCTCTCGCCAATCGGACCTGTACGCTGCGGGACCTGTGTCCACGGTACCGAAAGAAGTAAGATCTCTGTTAATTATATACGTTTAAATAATGGCAAAGGTACCTTACGTACAATATCGTTACAATATTAGATTAAATAATAAGACAATACTTTTAGACAGTGGCCAGAGAATAATACATGAACACATAGCGGTTACGCGAGTTCTTTGTCATTTCCCCATCAAAAATGCCCAAACGTAAAGAAGTTTTTAGATATAGCGTAATGTATTTGATGAGACAACTTACGTGTACAAACATGTAAGTTACCTACAGTGTGAACTTTCTCACTCGCACGCGAGTAGATTTACTTTGCCACCAAAAATACTCGCCGCGTAACCGGAGAACTGCTGTTGTACGATTTTCGCAATAATATTTGTTTAAGCCGAATGCAGCTCAGTATCTCGGCAGTCGACTTAGAATTGTCTGGACTTCGAATAATCTTAAACTTTTTATAGATTCTCTTGTTAACATCCGGTCTAAGTCCCATAGAAATGATTAGAGGTTTTCTTCTTTCAAGGAGAACTACGAAGTCAATCAAGGTTTCAAACGACGTTTTCAATTTAATAGTTCGTATTAGAAGTAAAACAAAAATTATACAACTACGACGAGGTAATTATTCAATACCATAAAATTTAAATAAGAAACATTATAAAGTATTTAAATAACGTTCTCTTGCAGATAAAGCCGGTGCCGATCTGGCTGTGCGTCTTGCTCGTGGCGTCCTACATAGTGGCAGGCACGTTCCTGTTCAAGCGGTGGGAGGGATGGGCCTACCTCGACGCTGCCTACTTCTGCTTCATCACACTCACCACTATCGGCTTCGGTGATTTCGTCCCAGCACAGGCGAGAAAGATTATTGATTTATAATGTAACATAATTACATACCTGTCATTCAACAGTAAATGCTAATGCTATCTAAAGTACAAAGAAGTTGAAGAAGACTGGTATAAGTACCAAAGTTATCGAGGCATTGGAAGCTTCATCTCCTTTCCCGTTTCATATTTCTCGGCATATTTCAGGGTCGTGAGGGAGAGGCAGCAGATGCGGTGCATTCCATCGCTCTCTGCTCGCTGTACCTGCTGTTCGGCATAGCTCTTCTGGCCATGTCCTTCAACCTGGTGCAGGAGGAGGTCCGCGCTCACGTGGCCGCGGTGGCCACCCGCCTCGGCATCATCAAGCCACGCGATCCTCCTGATCATGACTACTGACCGGCGATCTATATGCCAGCCAAGACAATATGACTTAAAACATCTAATGTTATCCGCGTTTGGTCAGATTGACCAGCGGACACGACCCAATCGTCAACATATAAATCAATATGTTGTTGTAACGAATGAAAGAGAACATTCAATGGTTGGTCAGAATTTCTTTCAAACTATTTTATGCTGTACTTAGATAAAGGCTTAATTTTAATATGACAATAAATATATGGATGTAACTTATCATTTCCTAGATAATTATTCAATAAAATAAAATAGTTATGTATAAAGTATGTAGCGTAAAGTGAAGAATACCATAATAAATCATAGACGAAATAATTGTGTTGATTACTTTCTTTTATTTAATCGGGTACTTTGTACATTTTTACATATAATTATTTAGATGAACTGTAACATTTGCCGCCTTCGATTTGTTGTTAAAATTGTTATTATTTACTTTGTATTTTACTGTACTGTCGTTTGTTTTTGTGTCTTAATTTATCTAGCCCTTAACCTTTAAGACAAGGCCCTGCCGGCTTGTAATAAGTAATAGTTCCTTGATAGATTTATTAAAAGCATTAAGCATCAATAATCTAGTTTGCATGATTTCAGATTTATTAACATCTGAATCCCATTTGTGTTAAAATGTCTCACTCTAACGACCTCTAGCAGTATTGCACAGACATGTTAGAGACAAGTTCCAGTCCTATAAGATTTTGGAATCAGTTTTACTGGATCTGTGTATGTTATAGTAGAACAGCTCGTTATATTACTTAATAGAATTATGACGTTGATAATAATAACAAAGTAACGTAATAAATAATTGGTTATCTGGTATAAAACAAAAGATCCAGTCGCGATTAGCTATCCGAATGTCCAAGTAAGAGACGTAAGTAAACTTATCGGCGATTAGGATAAATTCAAGTTTCCTCAGTGCTATCGGATTCGCTAAACATTAATTAGCATTGTAAATACGTCGCTTATCTTATATTGATAATGTGATCGAATAAGTGAATTCGTTTCGAACATTTTTAACGTGGCCGCGGTGCCACTTTCAACGTTTTGTTTGATTTAATATTAAAAATGTCAAACGAGAAGGTGGAATCAGGGGGCGAGACACAGGGCGTGGACCTGGACAGGATCCTGGTGGAGGAGGTGGGACAGTTCGGACGGTACCAGATCGTGACCCTCCTTCTTGCAGCATTTCCAGTCATCTTCTCAGCGTTCGCATCGGGAGAATATATCTTTACGACATCTAGAATTCCTACCAGGTACAGTAATGTTTGTTTTTAATTTCAATATTAAAGTGTACAAGTTTGTTGCTGTAAATGATACAGGTTGTTGAATCTACTACGAATTCAAATTCCATTTGATTAAAGCTTAATCAAATCGTATCCTTTAATTCATATTTTAATGGTTAACTTATTAAGAGTTCTAAAACTTCTATAAGAATCATAATTGTAATTGTTTAAAAAGTATGAATTGTGGTTTGAATAATTTCACATGGAAATGAAAATTATTAATTCAAGGTACTGCCACCTTTGAAATACAAAAACAAAAGAAAGATAGAAAGGATAGACAATAATTCTTTTATCTATTGTCTACTGTCTATCAATTTAGACTCAAAAACAACAAATGCATTCGCTTTTGCTATTTTTGAGTCTAAATTGATTATAAGTTTACTATGTAGGCAGGTCCATGAAAAAGTTAACCGATTAAGGCTTCGATTAAGGAGAACTTAATCGAAGCCTTAAATTGAAGGATAATCGCAAGTATCATATAAGGTTTTATCTAACGTTATCACACGCGACATTGTGCTATTATTTTGTTGATAGCTTCCTACGCGTCAAATCGACATTAATGCCCATTTATCCGATTGATAACCTATCGATTGAAGCCGGTGTAAATACATATTTTATAATTCGATTCGTCCTTGTATGTCGTTACTGTTAATATGAATCAAATCAATTATTTCTATTACGATTTTATACCTATTCTATATATTCACAATTGTAACATAGACAAAGTAGACAGAGGTTTTAGATTTGGACTTTGACAATGTTTTAGTCGATTTCGAGAGAAAATATTTTGGTATGATTAATCACTCTCAGGTGCCTTATCCCGCAATGTGACGGTCCGAATCCAGAATTCGCGCCCGACTGGGTCCTGAACGCCATCCCCGGGACCAGTACCAGCAGCTTCGACAACTGCGCGCGGTTCGCCAATAGCAGCCAAAGTAACGAGGTGGCTGGGGTCTGCCCCGCTGTCTGGTTCGACCCCTCCCGCACTGAACAGTGCCAGGCGTATGTGTACGAGAATACGGACAGCGTTGTGTATGATGTGAGTCGATGCATTTAATTAACATTTCAATTCAACACTTCTTCTAAATACATATCAGATAAAATTCAGGTATTTCATTCACTTCTGCTGATTCCCAATATGTATAAAACGAGAGAGTATAAACATTGGTTACGTTTCCAGTTCGAGCTGGCATGCGACGAATGGAAGCGTTCTCAGATCGGTTCCATCCGCACGATCG
This sequence comes from Papilio thoas cinyras, assembly GCA_018246335.1. Lineage (NCBI taxonomy): Eukaryota > Metazoa > Arthropoda > Insecta > Lepidoptera > Papilionidae > Papilio > Papilio thoas. Next base: position 11,567 of record DWMW01000059.1, read on the forward strand.
GCACGCTGCTGGTGCTGCCCATCACCGGCTACATCTCGGACCGCTGGGGGCGCCGCGTCGCGCTCACCATCAACGCCTTCAACACCGGTTGGATCGGCCTCGTCCGCTCCTTCGTTAACTCCTATGAATGGTTCCTTGCTCTCGAAGTTATTGAGTCAACAGTCGGAGCGGGTGCTTACTCCTCATGTTATATTTTAGGTAAATAAATTCTTTATTTGTAATACTCCTTTATTGTTTTTCTCAACATTATTGACATAAAAGTTTCTTTTTGAAATAGTACGAAAGCTGTAATAATTGTTTACAGTAATTATTTTTGTATGTTCACAGTAACCGAGCTCGTGGGACCGAAGTACCGTGTTGTCGCCGGAGCTACAGTGTCAACGATGTTTGCCCTCGGACAAGTGATTCTCGGATTGATAGCGTGGGCAGTACATCCGTGGCGAACACTCACCCAGGTGCTTTACGCCCCGCAACTTCTCGTCGTGTCTTACTTCTGGATTCTGTCCGAATCGGTCCGATGGCTCATGTCGAAAGGAAGATACGAGGAATCCGAGGCGATTCTCAAGAAAGTAGCCAAAAGAAACAATAAGCAGATATCTGAGAAATCTCTAGAAAGTCTAAGAGCCACAGCCGAAGCGGAGAAGTTAATTGAAAAACCTAAGGAGGCTTGGCTGCCGATATTGGTTTTGAAGTCACGTGTCATTTTATCGAGGTGTATCGTGTCTCCCGTGTGGTGGGTCACGAATACATTCATCTACTACGGCATGTCCATAAATGCAGTCAACCTGTCCGGGAACCGATACCTGAACTACGTGGCGGTCACTGCGGTGGAAATCCCCGGCTACTGGACAGCTATTCTCCTGCTCGACCGAATTGGAAGGAAGCCTGTGCTTATTATAGGATACTGGCTGTGCGCTGCGTGTCAGTTTGGATTTGCCTTCATACCTGACGGTAGGTTAGGTTAGGTTTTTACAGTGGTAGAGTCAGCAACAACAACATCAGTTGCACGAATTGGCCGACTCGACCGGTGAGATACCACGACCCCACAGAAGACAGACGTGAAGTGGAAATTTTTTCCGCGTTTCGTCTGATGAGTGAGGTACCGGAGGCCTAAATCTCCCCCTCCCTTAATATTATGACAGCGGGATTAAAAGAATATATACCCCAGGGGGGTACCAGAACCACTGGCTCTGGAGAATCCCCCTCCGGGCGTTTGCGCCTGGACTCTCGCGCTGAGTCCAGGCGCGGACGCGCGGGCTGCCCTACGTATTCTGGGGAGGGCAACATTCCGCTCGTTTCTGCAGATCGGGGCAAAAATAGAAAACATTGCTCGGCATCCCCTGTACCGCTTACTGTGGATTTTTGTAATATCAGGGGACTCCATTCCAACCTGGAAGCCGTCCACTACCATCTTGAGACGGCTAAGCCGGCCTTGCTTTTCTTAACTGAGACGCAGATATCTTCTCCGGCGGACACCTCGTACCTGTCGTACCCCGGGTACACATTGGAACACTCCTTTCTCTCCCGGGCTGGGGTTTGCGTGTACATCAGAGAGGATATCTGTTCTCGTCGCCTCAGCAGACTTGAAGGTAGCGACCTATCTATTCTGTGGCTGCGCGTAGATAGCGATGACCATCCGCGAGTCTACGCGTGCCTCTATAGGTCCCATAGCGGTAATGCCGATACAGACCGACTCATGGACCTAGTCCAAATGGGCACAGACTACGTGTTGGAACAGATCCCATCTGCTGAAGTAGTGGTACTTGGCGACTTTAACGCCCACCATGCCGAATGGCTTGGCTCACGTACCACTGATTACGCGGGGAGATCTGTCCACGACTTTGCACTGGCATACGATCTGACACAGCTGGTCACCTCGCCAACGCGAATCCCAGATGTTGCGGATCACACACCTTCCCTGTTGGACCTTCTGCTGACCTCACATCCGGACAGCTATTTGGTTTCCGTCGAAGCCCCTTTAGGCTCGTCGGACCACTGCTTGATCCGGTCCACAGTGCTTATTTCAAGACGCCTACGGACTCAACCGGTTGGCCGTCGTCGAGTTTGGCACTATAGGTCAGCGGAATGGGATGAGTTGCGGGCTTTTTATGCATCCTACCCATGGGGGCAAGTTTGCTTCAAGCTGGACGATCCTGACGCCGTTGCGGATTCTGTAGCTGAAGTCGTGCTTCAGGGGATGGAACTTTTTATTCCTTCGTCTGTGGTTCCTATCGGCGGCAGATCCCGGCCCTGGTTCGGTCGTTCCTGCAAGTTGGCGGCACGCCACAAGCAGGAATGCTATCGAGCATGGGCTGCAGCGTTAGCGGCTCGGGATGCAAACACCGGCATACTAAAAAGGAAGTATAACTCGGCCTCCAGGTCCTTCAAAAGAGTCATCGCCAAAGCAAAGTCCGAACACGTGGCCAGCATTGGGGAGAGACTAGTACGCCTTCCTTCTGGAACTCGTGCGTTCTGGTCTCTCGCCAAGGCTGTCCAAGGAAACTTCTGTAGCCCATCACTGCCATCGTTGCGCAGGGAGGATGATTCGTTAGCCCATTCTGCAAAAGAGAAGGCGGATCTCCTGGTCTCTCTCTTTGCATCCAACTCGACTCTGGATGACAAAGGTAAGTCGCCGCCCACAATCCCGAGCGGCGAAACCTCAATGTCAGAAATCCTATTTATCCAGAGGTCTGTGCGTAAAACACTTCAGTCTCTGAATATCAATAAGTCGAGTGGGCCCGACGGAATTCCTCCCATTGTGCTTAGGACTTGTGCTCCTGAGTTGGCACCGGTCTTAACGCGTCTATTTCGGTACTCCTACTCCTTAGGCGTCGTCCCGAATTCCTGGAAGACCGCTCTAATCCACCCGATCCCAAAAAAAGGCGACAG
>DWMW01000060.1:0-14359 GCA_018246335.1 Papilio thoas cinyras
TGTGGTCATTCAATGTTGCTTTTCAGTTTCACTTGTCACGTGGACAGGTTGAATCGTCATCAGATATATTCCTTGCGTAGTTCAGACACGACTCACTCGTGCAGCGCACGTGCGTTCCAGCGTATAGTGCAGCTTTTGTTTACAGTTCATCAATTTATTTATTCGTGGTTTTTCCCACAGTTAACATGATATGACGTTAAATAGTGAATTTTACAATATCAAACGTTCCAAAAAACTATATGACAAATGCACGCTAGGCATATAAGAATAAGTTGAAGTTTATGTTTGTAAGTTGACCAAATGTAACTGTTTTATTGTTAAAATGTAGCTCGGATGAATGTAATGTCAATGTTACGAAAGTTTTACTTGTATAAGAAAGGTATACACATTTGCCAAAACAGATTTTTCCTTAGCTAGTGCGGTGACAATTAACATAAACTAATATAGTTCGGCATTTACGTATTACGTAGTCCTCTTCTTAGGAGTGGAAAATGTTATTCTACTTAACAAATAACATGGAGCATATTGATGTCCATAAGAAGTCTTCTGCCGTGTAATGGTAATAATGTATACAACTTGCAATCCTCCTGGCAACATACATTTAATACGATATTTAAAATTCGGCATCTTAAAAATCTTTCGTACACCCTCAATGCTGACACCATTTGTCTTCCTCCGGGCAGAGCACACCGCGCTGCCGACCGCGGTGTCGGGCAGGGCGCAATACAATAGGGACAAGCGTCGTCACGGACTTGTTCATTAACATTTTGATTTCGGCGGCTGTGTCTATGACCACATTTCCAAATGCGTAAATAAATACGATTAGGTTCTTCATTGTAGTGTAGCTAATGCATAGACATTTCTTAATAATACATAACAAATTCATTTATTGGTTTACATTTACGATGATTATATTTTTCTTATACAATGAATCTAAGTCTTTTTGAAGTAATTTGCAATTATCCATATTTCTATTTGTCATATATTTTTTCTCATCGTCGGCATAAGGCAAATGTTTAGCGGCCTGTAGCTACCCAGGTCATAGAGGTCCACGCAGTAAAATAAAGAGCCGAGGTGAGACCCTGTGCTGCGCTCCGGATGGGATATCCACATAATCGGACCCATGTCGGCCGATGATAACGGCCTCAGAAGGTCGCCGTAAATTCCTAGTCCGCTCAGTCGAAGGCTTGCTTAAAGTCTGTGTAGAACACATCGAACCTGACCACAAGCTCCATTCCGTTTAAAACATTATCACAAAATATCCCAAGATTCGACTCAGTACATCGGAATTTTAAAAACTCACTTTAATTTGCTGAAATGCCTTGTGTCATACAAGGCATATTTCGTACTTCCGTTACTTCCGTAAGTTTGCTGAGCGTATTAAAGTTGGACATTGGACGACAATTGGCAATGAGTGCCCTCGAGTCTATACGTACTCGATATTCGTCTGTTTCCAAATCTTGTGAAACGCCAAATTGAATAAAATACGCTACGATTTGTTGAATGAAAGGCTTATAGGACGAGACAAGCTTTTAGCACAATTAGATAAAAATACAGCCGGAATAGCGACGCCACCCGCTCCTTTACAACTGTCCAGCATTTTAAACATATTAAGAATATCTTCATGTTGAACATATTCTTCTTCTTGGCATAGGTACAGTGTCTACAGCCTGTTCATGTTCTGGTTGTGATTATGTTTATATAGTAAAGTTGCAGCGGTCGCTTATGCACCGGCGTCGTGTTACAGGTCATGGGAAGACGCACAAGGACGCGGCCAGCGTGCGCGCCACGCACCCCATCCCCGCGGCCTGCGGCCTCTACTACTTCGAGGTGCGCATCGTGTCCAAAGGCCGCGACGGTTACATGGGCATCGGACTGTCCGCGCACGGCGTCAACATGAACCGCTTGCCCGGTGAGTCACCGCAGGCGACGGGTACCGCAGACTGCGGTCTTCTCTCTAAACCGAGAAAATATCTATATGTGCCCCTAAAATTCGACTTCAAGTTTGTTTTACTTGGAGCGTAATGTATCTTATTTTTCTGTTACGATGTAAAAAATAGTGATGGCGTGTGAATAGTCGGGCTACATATGAGTCCCTAGCCGTACAAGAGCGCTATAGGATGTATGTTTGTGGTGTACCAGGGTGGGACAAGCACTCGTACGGCTACCACGGCGACGACGGGCACTCGTTCTGCTCGTCGGGCACGGGCCAGCCCTACGGGCCCACGTTCACCACGGGCGACGTCATCGGCTGCGGCGTCAACCTCGTCGATAACACCTGCTTCTACACTAAGAACGGACACCATCTCGGCATCGCCTTCCGAGGACTTCCCGTGAGTGCGGCGCTCGTGTTGTAGATGCTGAGCTGGTTACAATTTACTATTGCACGCCTCAATCGAGTTACAGTAAATATAAAAATTCATATAACACGTAAAATGTACGAGATGTTGTTAGAAAGTGTTAAGTAAACGTAAGAACTTAATGTCTATGTGGGCGATGAGCCGCAACGTAAATCGTATTTATCAGATTAACTCAAGCTCAAGGCGCTGATCGACGTTGTGGTATTTGGCAGCCAAACCTGTACCCGACTGTGGGGCTACAGACGCCGGGCGAGGTGGTGGACGCGAACTTCGGGCAGGCGCCCTTCGTGTTCGACGTGGAGGACATGCTGCGCGAGCTGCGCGCCCGCACGCGTCTCGCCATAGACGACTTCCCGCTGCCCGACGCGCAGGGCCAGTGGCAGCAGGTGCTACACAGGTACAAGTCACTTATTTCATTTACATTTTTATTTAATGTTAAAAATTTGAATTTTAAAGTGAGTTTATCCCAGACTAGATTACATTAAATGATTTAAGTCCTCTTATGTCGGTGAGGGATGTATCGAGTTGCCAATGGTGATAGGTTAACTTTAGGCGACCCGTTGCTCACAAGAGGTCAGGCGGAGAGTGTCTGCTTGCAGGATGGTCTCGTCGTACCTGGTGCACCAAGGATACTGCAGCACGGCGCTGGCCTTCTCGCGCGCCACCGGCCAGCCCATCGACGAGGACATAGCCTCCATCAAGAATAGACAGAGTGAGCATATGCCATAAACACTACAGCTACACACTTATATACTGCTCGTTTTACATTACGTAAAGAGAGCAGCTCTTTACGTAATGTTCTCGCTCTACCTCATATTGCACTTATTATAAAATGTCCCTCCAATTGGAATGTTATAGGTATCCCGCCGTAAAACTGTAAGATGATAATGTCATAAACTATTCAGTAGCATAAGTAATACGTGAAGTGCGTGCATTGCGCAGGGATAGCGAAACTGGTGCTCTCGGGGCGCATCGGCGAGGCGATCGAACTGACGCGGCGCGCCTATCCCGAGCTGCTGGAGCGCGACCCCGACCTGCTCTTCCTGCTCAAGATACGGCAGTTCATAGAGATGGTTAACGGCACCGACTCGGAGGTAAAACACGCTGCACGTGCTGCACGCTGCGCAACAGATTCTATCTTATTTAATATCCTTTGCTTTGAATTCTCCATTTTCCTACATCCCTCCTTTTTAGTTGACTAGGGGGGGGGGTGTTCCTCACATGACCATCGGCAACTTGCCCCACGGCGCAACACGTGTCCTCGTTCCTCACCGCCCCTCAGGCGTCATCTCACTACTCACTTTTTTCTTTTTCACGTCATTCTTCACGTGAACCATCCCACTCCCACTCCCACGGCCACGAGTGTGCAAGAAATAAAAAGATTCATTTATGTGTAACTGAAGGTTACGTACGCAATGATTGTTGTGACAGTACCACAGGCGCGGAGTGTTTGCCAATTGCAGGTGATCGGCGAGAGGGGGCAGGAGTGCTCGGCGGAGGGCGAGGGCGCGAACGGCGTCGCCACTTCCGTTATCTCGCACACCACGCGCACCACGCGCGCCACGCACGCCACGCACGCCAACGGACAGCCCGCACTCCACGCCAACGGTAACGTACACTTAATGTTTTCGAAAATATTGCAGGTGCGGGGGGTGCGACATGCTTAAAGAGAACAAGCGGTCAAAGTTCTAATATCGATATGTTACAAATGCACTAAGTGAACGCACACGTCCAAGTCTTCTAGGAAAAGAAACTTCTTAAGGTATCAGATCTGTACATACGCGATGTCGGTAGCTGAACATATAGATTTACTATGTGGGCTTGCAGGGCTGCCGGAGGCGGCGGGGGAGGCGCACGACGGTGAGTGCGACGTGGACATGATGCCGCCGACCAACGGCGCACACGCCGACACGCACGCCGCGCACGTCGCCCACTCGGGTACGCACCGACCGCTCCCCCCACTATGTCCTACTTCTTAACTTGCTAAAGTAGCGGACTCAACGTCCATGTAGTGGCTAAATACGAGTTGACGACCAAAAGCAATCGAAAGAAACCTACTATTTTTAACTTTCGATTTAATTTACCGCAATATACTTAATTGAGAAACCAATTGAACTGAGACTGTACTCGAATTGTGTTCATTTCATCATCATCTTCAGAATCATATATAATTAAATATTTTTTTTTACTTTTTATATTTTTGTTGCAACAATAACACAAAAGTACATTCGATGCTGCTTTTTTGTAAAGCAATGAATTGTTTACAATACACACTGCAGCAGTGCAGCGTGCAACGTGCGGCGTGCAGCGTGATCCGCCCTCGTCGTCACGTCGCCACTCTATTATTATCTATTAACCTTTTGTTTTTGTTTGGAAACAGGTTCAATGGTATTATATTTTGTGTAAATATTTAAATTGATTATTTTGTATTCCTCATGAAGTGCACACCGGCCCCACGCGTGTGTTTGAAAACATTTACATGTTTCGCCATATTAATATCATTTTACATTATTTTAATTTTATTTGCTCGTCGCATTTCAGTTATCACATAACGTCCTTGTCATTATGTCTTGTACGGTCCTGTGATGTACAAATATTTTGTCTCAATAGGTATGTATGTATAAACATTTACTGTTTTACCCGAAGATATGTCAGGCCGTCGGTGCGGCGGCGCATGGTCTCCATGGCGTTGACCGAGTCAGCAGTTCATGTAGTTTGAATTTAAAACAACAAATAGTGGTCGTTAGTGCTAAACCTCGTAGCTAGAGTTCGTTCGAAGGGAATGTAGCAGAGCGTAGCAGTAATGTAGTCGCGCGGCCGGCGGGGGGCGCTACCGCACACCAGTGCCAGGGTTGCATGGCTCACTTAGCATTTATTTATCCGCCTCTTTGTCATTGTCGATTCACAAAATCTTCACATGTCGATATCATTTTATTTTCGCTTATTTTTATTTTGGTTACATTCCGCTTGACCTCATCGCTCGGGTGCGAGTCGCGCGGGGCGCGGGGCGCGAGCGGAGCCGTCCCCGCACCCCGCGCCTTTCGTGATTAAACTTAGGTTAAGGTTACGGACCACGATGTTAAGTGACGACACGCCTGTCCCGGATGCCTGTTAAGGTGGACTCGAGGCACAGTCAATGTTACGATGGAATGTCCCGATCGAGTGTGAAGGTTGGGTCTGGGGAGTCGAGTAGGAGCGCACGTGCCACGTGCTACGTGCCGCGCGCGTGCACGCCCTGAAGCGTGCGGTGTGCGGCGGTGTGTGACTCGGGTCGCGGTGGTTGTGTTGCGTAGGTGGCGGACTGCCCACCGCGCCGCTCTTGAAGGGCATGCCCGGCGTCACCGCCAGCGTCGCCGCGCTGCTGTCGCGCGCCGGTGCGTATTGCGTCCCGTCTGCACGCTACATCCCCCCTCCCGCCGTTGCTGTCGCGCGTCTATTACTGCGCCTCACCCGTGCTGCGGCCACGCTACACTCTAGCGTACCTATACACCCTTAACACACTTTTTTTAAAAACGTAAAATAATATTTAATTTCTTTAGGAAGAAATTAGCTCCAATGCAAGTTACCAAACTTTTTGTGTAACGTAATTTGAAATTATTAATAACTTTTTGTGGACTGTAATAAAAGATTTCCTAAAGCGTTGTGTAAGCGTATAAAAAGCCAATTTTTTTTTGAGAAAAACGTGTAGGCGGCACGGATATGGCGCAGTTAGGGCGCGGCCGCACTCCCCTCCATTCCCTACCACTCTGGTGGACCGCTTCCAGGCAACGCTGCCGTCACATCATCATTTACTGCATCTCTCTCCGGTTGCAGCTTTGAGTTCGTCTCGACAATACGCTCATTACGTCACCCGGAATTACATTTGCATATCCCGTCACGAACAATGTCCGATCACATTAGGAAGGTCGATGGCGCGAGCCCGACCTAAAGTTCACAACTCGGCGTTAATAATATAGGCCAAAGGCATTGCTTATTACGATCATTGACTGTTCCAAACGTTGAATATGTAGATAGAAACCGTAGATGTGTCTCATGCCCCACGTCCCCCCTCCACGTCCGCACGCCCGCACGCCGCGCCCACATGCCACGCCCCTAATCTTCCCGCTTGGAACGTTAGCTTTCAAATAGGTCGTAAGGTAGTGGACGGCTCGGCGAGCACGTAACATCTCGTAAGTATTATTTACTTTGTTACCCTTCGGTTTGAACTCAGCAGTTTGTAGCGCTCTGATTGGCCCTGACAACTGTACACTCGTTTATAGATGTCGAATGAAGCACGACGAGTGTAGTTGCTTGCTTACATATATTCCACTATATTCCCCCCATCCCTTTTATTCCCCTCTATCTTCCTGTGGTTGAAATCAATGAGGCACACTTTAACACATGTAATAAAACACGACAATGTAAGAGCTGGTTGTGTGCTGTCCGCACCGGTCGGCAGTGAGTGAACGTCTCCCGTCCGAGCGCGCGACAGATTGTTTTGTATATAATATTTTAATAGAATTCACCGATATTTTGTTTGTGAAGCACGGGCTAGAGTTTTTAGAGAAAGTAAGATCTCAGTGCTTGCCGCTCGATGCCGTCGCTAACAATTTACGTGCTTTTGTTACATTTTACTATAAATTTGATCCTTTTGCTTTTGAAAACAACATTCGACCGATAGTTTTTCTCTCAAACCAGTGAGTGAGTGACTCGAGGTGGCTTGAGGCTCGGCGCTGCATGCTTGCTTTACAGATTGTTTATTGTATTGTATATAATGTTATGTATCGTATTGCACTAAACGTTGTCTGGTTGTGTGGCTAGCGTTGTCGGTGGGAGCAAATCACAGACGGTCTGTTTACCAGGCTAGTAGACGACGCTGTCGCCGTCACCGCACTCATATTTAACGTTTACCGCGTAACGGTTTGTGAACCTCGGTGTGTGTTGTGTTGTGTGTCAACACGTACGAATGTCTTGTACTGGACTTGTGACGTTGAGAAAATACAATTTCATCAGTATAGCCTGTAAGTCGAGAAAATCCTTTGCTTCGGTTTGATTGATAAGGAATTAGAAAGGAATTTAATAATTACCTATATACGACACGAAACAAAAAAAGACAATTGTAACTTGATCTACTAATTTTAGGTGGCTTATGTGATGTACACTATTGCGTAGCGAATAATCCTTTAATACAATATCGTTGCCCGACGTGCAGGAGGCGAGAGCGCGGGCGGAGGCGCGGGCGCGGGCTGTCCGCGCGCCTCCGTCGAGCGTATGTTAGCGTTCGGCCGCGAGTTGTACGCCATGAGCCAGCGCCACAGCCACGACCCCTGCCAGCGCGCCATGCTCGAGGTCAGCAGGTTTCTTAACGGTCGAGATGAAAGCGAGAAGAGCTGTTTGTGAGAGCGAAATAGTGATCGTCGATGTTTGTGTGCCAGGAGGCGTTCAGCCTGCTGGCGTACAGCAACCCGTGGGACAGCCCCGTGGGCTGGCAGCTGGAGCCCGTCCGCCGCGAGCCCGTCTGCAGCGCGCTCAACGCCGCTATACTAGGTACGCTAACATCGGAGCCCCGTATTCTTTTCCTCCATTTTCCTACAAATGTAACCTATCCGCTGCTGATATGTTGCCTGCGATGTGGTCGGCAGCGGAGGTGACATCGCACAGTGACCTTATTGCCATGAGGCCGTCCGAGGCCGATGAAACTCGTTATTGTAGTCATAAAAAATTGCAGTAGTTTGATACTTTGCAATTTACTCGCCGCTATTAAACTTTACCTTGTTGAAATCTGAGTTTAGTCTGCCACTCTTCCCGTCGAGACGACGTACAGAATAGGTTAATAGAAATTGTGGTGTCCTTGTGCGCAGAGCTGCACGGGCGGCGCTGGATGTCCTCGGTGGAGGCGTGCATCACGCACGCGCGGGAGCTGCTGCGCCGCATGGCGCGCGCCTCGCTCGGCGCCTGCGCCTTCGCTGACCTGCCCGCGCTGCTGCGCCACTGACCGCACACGGGCCCGCACCGGCGGCGTCCCCGCCGCCACCGCTCCATCCGTCGGCGACAACATTGACTGCGACGGCGGCGTCCTATCTCGAAGCGATATGTTTTACATTATCTTATATCAACGCGTCGTACTTTGACGCTAAGTCGCACGGTCCGCATATAAAGCGCGCAATCTAAACTCAAATAATAAATTATGTCGTCGGCTTCTAAAGTGTCTCAAAACATGAAAACATGCGACGATGTAAAACTTTGCGCTCGATAGCCACCGCTTCAATACTCGCGTGGCGCCGCCCGGAGAATCTCATCGAACTGAACGAGTAGTGTACATGGTAGGAATTCTGGAATCCCTTCCGCCGCCAATCGCAGTACAGGGAGAGCGGCCGTTGGAAGTCTATGTTAGACATTTTGTTATCTTCGGTACGCAACCCTCGCGCTAGTAAAGGGACGGCGTATGAGATATGAGGCGTTCGACATTTAATGCGCGATCGATGCATCATCTCAACCACATGCAACATCTCCGTGACAATCCGTAAAGCAGCGCGGTCCCCGCCCCCCGCCGTATTGAACGATAAGTGTTCCTGTACTACTTGTAAGTAATGTTACAGCGCACACCTGCCGACGTGTGCAGCACTGTCGCGGTCCGGCTGTCTGGAGCTGCAGCCCGCTGTGCGCCGCCAGCTTCACCACTAGTTACGTTTGCTATCGCCACGAATGTCAATGAAATGGTTATCGATAACTTTTATTGTGTAAAGTAAATCGCATCGACGTCTGCCCGGTCACTGTCCGCATCGAGCGACTATATCCCGCTGCCGACCAATGTAAATGTTGCGTGAGACGGCGACGGCAGCCGGCGGCCCCTCGCCAGCGCTGCGTGTCGGGCGCGCGATCTCTACGTATGTGTGTACAATGTGCAGACGTGCATCGTGTGTATTCGACTGCGTGTGCTTCTGTTCGAGCTTGACGACAATGGACGTTATGATCTATGAATTATAGCTGTAAATCGAATGTAGCACCAATGTGACGGACGTTTGCGGTACGCGTTGTTTATATTATCTTGCAACGTATGTTATAGCTATGTCAATATTGAAATATTAACAATAACGAGTAGGAGTGGTCGGCCCGCGCCCCGCCCGCGCCCCGCCCGTGCTCAATCCTGCGGCCGCACCTCTTTGCGAGCAGTCGTGTCAACCGGCCGAGCCGAGTCGAGTCGACCGACAAATATTTAATATTTATTGACTTTATATAAAGTCACACTGAGCATAAAGTGGGCAACGGGATACCGCGAGAAGCGACGGCGACGCCCCCGCGCTCTCCCTGCGACATATTTATGTATAAACAAATTGAAAACATTTTCCTGTAGGAATGGCAGTAGTGGTAAGTGTGGCCGCCGCCTTGCGTCCTACACGAGTCCCGTCGCGGAGGCGCTCGGAGGCGCTGTGTAGTGTAAGCGACGATGCAGAGTGACGTACTAGCCGAGGGCGAGGCGCGCGGGCGGCGGTCGCCGGCGCGAGGCTCCCCTGCACACAGCCTAATGACTCATGTCCGTTTCCTGTTAAAGCAGATGATTTCAGAGTTAGATACTAAGGGCCGCTAAGTTTGAAAATATCGTGAATAAAACGTTTGAGAGTTTTTTAGTAGACTCTGCCATATCTAGTGTTACTGCTAAAATGTCACGTGGTGCGTGTTTGAGAGCACGGCTACACCACGGCGCCCCACGCGTGCTCGCTGTGTGCCGGGCGCCCCCTGCGGGGCAGAAGAAAGCCTTTCGGCTAGTTGATATGTTGAGTCTACAATATTGGTCGTATATTGTATTGTTTTCTTTTTTAATAATATATTGTGTTTAAACTGCTACCTTTTGTTTGATTTCCAACTTGTTATTGTATATTATATCTAATATATTATGAACATTAGGATTTTAATGAAACTCTCCGCTCCGGTCCTCTCCCTCTGATATCGTCCGTCGTATGCGCCTCATCTGCGATCTCCCGATGGTGACAGGATGGGAGGCCGGCCACATCCGGCCCACCTGGTGTAGATCCTACTTGAACTTTGACTCCATGTAATGTGCGTGTAACCAGAAACATCAAGAATGCAACACTTGTAGCCCCTCTGTCGGTGTGAGCAAGCGGTGTAAAGATGGCGCTCCATTTTGTATCTGTCGTCGCCACGACAATGACATGTTCATGGATTTGCTCTTAATTATAGGTATACATGGCGTCGAGGTATTCACTTACAGCAAAAAATTGTTAATAGAAAATGTTTATTAGATGAGTATTGAGTAGAAAAAACCCAAATATCACTTTTTCCCGACCCAGGGTTCAACATCGCAGCCGCACCGTATACGTAATACGTGATACGTGATGCGAGCGCGCCACAGACCGTTGGAATAATGTTCCCCAGACTCGACGTCCGATAATTCAGATAACGTTTAAAAGGTGCATACGCAGCCCGGCTTGCGTGTCGCAGATGTTACATGATGTTGACATCGTGTAACATACTGTTTCCTAACCTTTTTGCGCTATACCTTAGCCTTTCTAAAATTCTGATGCCCCCCTTCCATGTAACATACATAATTTTAATATAAAAAAATTGAATTGTTCCCTTAAGATTGGTATTAGGAAGAAATCACTAGGCAATGAAACACCATCGGAGTTCATTTCGGATTGCCCCCACTTAATCAAATTACCCCTCCTGTAGGGCGTGGGCCCCTCGTTGGGAAATAATAGTGTAACACTTGACAGATTGAGCAAGGCAGTTGTGCAAGAGTTGGTGGAGTAGGCTAGGTCTCGGCGCTTTCTAGTCATTGGCCGGACTAACCGCGGGCCGCGGGCGATTTCTTGCCACGGCTGAACATTCATTTATGTTATTGTACTAGTAGCTGATGGCTTTGGAAACTTAATTTTTAACTTTATTACTTATTTCTACGCGTAGTGTTGTCATGAAAGTGTATACTTACGAGTGGATAGTGTGGTGGTGCGTAGCGAGTTGGTGGCGGTGCGAGACGGGGCAAGCAGACCGCACGCCCACGCTGGCCACGCCGCAGGGCCGGCTGCGGGGCGTGCGTGGCGCGGCCGGGCACTACCGTTACTATGGCATACCTTATGCCACAGCCAACAGGTTTCAGGTTCATTTATTTTGTCGTGCTTGTCGGCATATTAATATAATTGTTTTATTTTTATTTGTTCACCGTTGACTTATTATTTAACAGCCTCCAAAAGAAGCCCGGCCGTGGAGCGGTGTGCTAGAGGCGGTGGATCGCTTCCGCAGCTGCCCCCAGATGCTGTTCTCGTTGCCCGTGGGCTCCGAGGACTGCCTGGTCCTGGACGTGCACGGGCCGGCGCGCGCGCGCTCGGCCGGCATGCCTGTCATGGTGTTCATCCACGGCGGTGCTTACTACTACGGCACAAAAGCGCACTACGACCCCGAATATTTGGTGGCTAAGGATATTGTCGTAGTCGTGATAAACTATAGACTCAATGTTCTCGGCTTTCTTTGCGTAAACGGGATAGCTAACTTAGGTTTAAAGGATCAAGCGATGGCATTAAAATGGGTAAGGAAGAACATAGCGGCGTTCGGCGGTGACCCTGACAACGTGACGCTGTTCGGCCAGAGCGCTGGCGCCAGCGCGGCCACCATGCATCTCATATCCCGCCACAGCGCAGGGTTGTTTCACAAGGTCATAGCCATGAGCGGCTCGCTGTTCGCTCCTTGGGCATTCAACCTCGAACCTCTCGCGACCGCTATGAGTGATGCTCGGAAAATAGCATTCGTCGACACCGAGGAAGACATCTATAGAGTGTTCTCGAATTCTCCGATCGATGAACTGATTCGTGCGACCAAAGACACGTCGGTGGATCCTCGACATTTTAAGTATTCACCGTGTATGGATTTGAACACGACGGATCCATTTTTCCGCGGTGCCCCATACGACATGTTTAAAAATGGAGAATTTACTAAAGTGCCCATGATAGTAGGCCACGCCGCATCGGAAGGTGTCCTGTTCTACGGATTGACGGACCGAGACATTTTAAGGAAACTGGACCAGAGTTTCGAGGAGAGACTCCCGTCCGTGTTCTCGTGGTGCCCGCAGAATAGAGATGCGGTCGGGGCAGCGCTCCGCGCACATTACTTCGGGCCGGGAAACATAACGGAGGCTTCGGTCGAAGGGCTCATCGCGTTCTATTCCGACTGGATAGTTCGCAGCACACACGATGCCTTCCTGAACCTGCTGACGTCGGCCTCGGACCGGCCGATCTATAACTACATATTTACGTACCGAGGCGGCAGGAATTTCGCGACGGTGTTAGCCGGCCTGAGCAAGGGCATTGGCGTGGGCGAAGCGACGCACTCGGACGACATCTTCTACGTGTTCCGGCCAGGCGGACTGCCGCTGCGCGTGGCGCCGAGGGACGGCCTTTTTATCGACAGATTTACTCTGATGATTACAAACTTTATGAGATTTGGGTAGGTCTATAAACAGAGCGAGGGTTGAGGGTGGAGGGCGGAAGGAGCGAAATTCGTTTAAGGGAGCGGTAGCCTGATGTTAGGTGATTATTTCAAATAAAAAATTACAATTTAGCGAGCAGAAGAGCTTGAAGCGCTGTTAGTTGGCTTGCAGGAACCTGGACACATTCTCTGGATGCACTAGTTTTTACTAAATATCAATAGTCGAACGTCACATCGTGAGCCGTTTTAAAATGTTTCTAAATTTACTTGATTAGTTACTAGATTAGGAATTACCTTAAGTTCATTTCAACATTTTTCAGCGATCCTACTCCGTCGTTTAGCCCCTTGCCGTTTCGGTGGCCGCGGTCGAGCGCGTCCGTGGCCCTGCGGCAGTCCGGCGGGCGACGCGGTGACAAGCCCTTCCTACGGGCGTTGTGCACGTACGGCCAGGCAGGGTACGTGCCTTGCGAGAGCGTCGCCGTCTGTGCTTCGCCCCCACCCAAACCGATATTATAAAAATAAACTGGTACTTTTTTCTATCTCATTAGTATTTATTGCTAGGAAGTAGTTTGAACTGACGGCAGTATCAGTTCGGAGATGAGAGCAATTTTAAGTGAAGTGAAATTGATTTGATTGCAACGGATCGACAGAGACGAACTGGTGAGACGGTTTGCTTACTCAGCGGCGCGCGACCGTTGTGCGTGCAACGTGTGCAATCTGAGAACTTGGTTATTGTGTCGATGCTATATGTTATGTCGCCTTATCGTAGCGGAGCGGCGCGGGCTCTTCCGTTCCGCGTCACAGGTCGCGAGGGGCGCCCGCTTGGCCCCGACCGACTCACAATAAATATTCAATATTTTGATTCGACGGTCGCCGCCCGCATCGCTACGGGTCCAATCCGAAGCAGCCTTATGAAAAACTAATATAATCGCAAGACTTCGCTGTATTTCCATTTACTTAAGAAAAATATTCGAAACTTAAGTTTGAAGACAGGAAATAGTTTTTATTCTGCTCGTTAAGCTCACTTGATCACGACTTGTCGTCATTTGTCTTAAGGAACAAGTCTACGTCTTTATTTACAATATAGTTAGTTAGTTATTTTTACAAAAAATTAAACGTTGTTGAAGATATCTTCAAATTGTCTGAGGAAGTCCGCGGACCGTACGTTCAACTACGATCGAACGAACAGGGAAGGAGCGACGGGCGTCGGAACTTTTGTCACGACCCTTTGCTTCCGCCGCTGCCTGAGCCGTTTTCTTTTATTACAACTGGTTTCTTACATGTTGCTTTTACAAAGCCGTTAAAATGTCTTATTTGTCATGATTTTTTCCTTAATTTTTCATTTTATATTTGCAATGGTTTGCAACAGCTGTTTGTGTCGATCACTAATAGGTGTAGACAGGCGCTGATACTAAACAAAGGAGAAAGACAAATTACTTTAGTATGTAACGATCGAGCAACGGCTCGCTCAATGTTATGTCATCATTGATGCCCTTGAATGTTCACATCGGAGGAGCTGCCCTTAGGGAGGGAGTGCCACGGAGACAAAGTGTGACGGGGAAGTCGGAGGGTGTGATTGA
>DWMW01000061.1:0-14352 GCA_018246335.1 Papilio thoas cinyras
GCGCCGCCTGCCCCGCGCCGCTTGCCCCGCGCCGTCTGCCCCGCGCCGCCGGCTGTTGCATGGGCCGCGCGGGACCGCGGACATCTGGTCCACTTCACAGGTATCTTGTATCGCACTGACTCATGATCAACAAGTTGTTGGTACTTAATGATACTTATGTATAGATGGAATAATTATGTACACACAATGCACGATTCCTGGAACACCTCGGCTCGGCCGTTATGATTTAATGAATTATTAAATTCACTTTCCTACCATTTGCAAAATGAATAGCGTTGTCGTCAGCGGGAGTGCGAGCGCATTGTTACCGTGTGAATGTAGTTCGTGACTCAGTCAGGCGCGAGCGAGACTAGGTGTCTAGGTATTTGGGTAAACGACCGCGCATCGAGTCAACCGCGTCGCTCACACGGACTGAGCGAGAGCGGCACGACCTTGGGGTGGTATGCGTGACGTCCCACAGCGAGGCGTTGCGCGCAGCCGGCGGCCGCTAGTGGTGCGCCGAGGAATCCTGCAGGGGTCGCGGCGCGGAGCCGCCTTCACATCTAGTACTTGTTTATTGGTTACCAATGGACTTGTCATCGAAACGCTGACACAGTGGACGTGCATGTTAATATAAAATGCAACAAATTAACAAGTCCTCAGGACGGCGGCGTCGACGAGATGTTCCATTTGCTCGCGGCCGCAGCGCGACGACTCGCTTGCACTTGAACGACGTGTCGACGACATTAATTAATTACAAGGAAAACACATCTACATATAATATCAGACAACTCAATTCACATATGATGAATATTGAGGAACTACCTCGCTTTGGCGAGGAGCTGCCGTGTATTTCCAAAATATAACCTCGCTCACACTCGTGACGTCACAGAACGCATTCACGCCTGTCATATCGTACATTACACTTTCAGTACTTCCATCATTCTAAAGTGCAACTCGCTCTGCGTCCGGCGTGCTGGCGCGAGCCATAATATTTTAGAACGGCGCTCATACATGTTAAGCTTCCAAAACATAGCGCGCCTCAACCCCGCCGTGCGTTGTAATGAACTTAATTTCAATCGCTGAGGAAGTATGCAGCTCGACCTCTACTCGCCCAACGCTACATCCTATTCCTTAAAGTTGTGAACATCGCTATGGAAACACTACAAGTGTTGATTGTAATGTAATACACTAATGTCAATACCGACCATATCCTGGCTATAACTTTATTCGTACGACGTGTTTATTGTTTCTTATATATTTGATTGTAACTGTAATAAATCTATATTTTCTAAAAATAAAAAAAGTAAAAATTGTTTGTGATCCAATTAAATAAATTAAAAACTATATTTTCTAAAAAGACATCACACTTTTGTAATTTAAACGCAAGAGCGGTGAAATATTTGTTGAGGCGCCCAGATAAGCCTCGTATGACGACGGAGCGAAGGAGCCACTTGGATGTTTGGAAATCTGGAGCGCGACAGCGCTGCGCTGCATATCCGTCCAACGGTTAATTACATAAAAGAGATTATTTGTTTCTTATCGGTCAAGTTCGATATACAATATTAACGAAATGGCTGAGCAAACGGAACATTCACTACTTTTAAACTAAATGAAAACTATCAGACTCTAATTTCAAACGTATAACAATAAATAATTATTTAATTCCGTAATTATGTATCGTAACGCTATAGGTGCTGCAACTAGACTCGAAGTGATTGCTCCAGTACAGCTGCCCCGAGTCCCTGTCGGCGGTGCGCACCGCACGGCGTACACTCCGGCCGCGGGCGGGGCGCGGGCAGAGTGCACTAGACGCGCCATCTCCGACGCCAGTCGCTGCAGGCCCACAGCAAACATTCCTTAGGTTTCTTAACAAGTGAAAAATAAAATTATTAGGTACTTTTGCAGATGGGTTCGCGAGCGATAACAGTGCGGGATTCACTAACGGATTAAGCATTTATAAAGAAGCGTGCCGGCTGCTGGTGCCCGAACATCGCCGCCTCTCGGGCAGCTCTGGTGACGCGGAAAACGCTATATTGATACACTGTTATACTGCATGCGTTCAAATTAGGAAACAAAGAGCCGAGGGCTGTCTCATGAATATGCAGCGGCGGCAGAGGGAACGCGCGAGCGAGCGCAATCGCCAGTCGTTGTTAACAAGCGAGTAAAGGCGTTATAATCAAACGCCTTCGAAGCATCGCTTTAAATAGCAGATGTGTATGAATTAGTCGCGGCAGAACGGCGCCGAAGGAAGGAGTGCGCGCGGCGCGTGCGGCGCATGCCCGATGCACGCACGGAGCGCTGCATCCTCGCGCTCGTAATACGCACCTCATCAACATAACGACATAAAATAAACAGGCTTTGGATTTATTTTTTAAATGTTAACGTAAACTACCCTACATTACTTTGAGGTTAACTAGTTTGTTATCAAATTACCTCCGCTCTAAACCAATGGACAAGTTCAAGTTTAAGGTTCTGCCGTGCCGACGGACAGAATATTTGTGCTATGTACAGCAATGTGTAGACGAATTAAACATTGTCAAGATGTAGCAAGGACTACGCCAGGGCACGGCGCAGGGCGGCCGGACGGGGCCATTCGACCGTTTCGTCTCAATGCCGAACGGATATCTTTATGTGAACTGCTATCAGCGGTAGCGATGATGTCAGACATCCGCCGCGAGAGGAGTTTACTGTAGACGCGACAAGCGCGGCGTTGTCTCGGCGCAGATAGCTGCTGATTGACGGCGCGCGATCGAGGCGGCGGTGATAGTGCGGCGTGGTGCGCGCCGGCGGGACGCCCGGTCGGGTCGACGACCCCGCCCCGTCAGTATCAAGCGCTCTGAGAAAACGGTTATAGACTATCGAGACGATGCAACCACCATCGCACAGACTAGGATAAAACAGCTTCGCAGCCAAATCACACACCGTCCTCGCCGGCAAGGACGGACGTCGCTATCGCGATACGGCCATCAAAATAAACAGACTTAAGTCTGTTTAACTACAAATAAAATAGAATGAGCGAAGATGCCGCGAGACCTCCGACTGACCGACCAACTGACAGAAGACAGAGTAACGCGCCGGCGTTCTGTAGTGAGGCGAGGGGTTAGTGCCGAGCGACGGCGTGCGAGCGGGCGGGGGTCGACACACAAGCAAACAGGACGATATACTGCGTGAAACATTTACTTAGCGCGCATTACATTTCGGAATGTTTGGCGCACTCTGCGTAATCAGACAGTAAAGAAGTAAACGATACGACGGTTAATTCTCGCGAATTTCTCTGGAAAACGTCTATCGCAAGATTCCGAAGAACGGGATAAACAGACGTCAGGTAACTGGTGAGTTACCGCGCCGAGCGCAGCCGCGAGATAATTTTAACACATTGAGTAAACATGGAGCGCCGCGCGCGCACACACGATAAGTGGCCAGTAAACCATTCTATGTGAAATAATATTGTTGTGATTGGCTATTTTTAACGTATTACAAATTTTATAATGGGATTGTAAAGATGCAGCAAACGTTTTGGTAGTAAACGAGTGGTGACCGCTTGGCAAGCCATCGGCGATCGCATGGCGACCAGCTGGTGGCGCGGCGCGGTCCCTACGCGATATTCCTCTCTTTATTTCGATAAAAACAAATTTGTTTTGTTTGATAAAATAAATAAGAAAAAAATTATTTGTTTCTTGTTTAATCACTCGGAGAAAATGGATCAAAGCAAACGTGTCGACTACTGGATTAAGAATTGGAAATTCTTATGACGAAGACGTGACCCAGTCGCTACAAGGCTACTCAATTTATCGTGTCCCACTCGTGTGACGTCGTGTCGCACTCGTGTGACGTCGTGTCGCACTCGTGTGACGTCGTGTCGCACTCGTGTGACGTCGTGTCGGAACACACAGCCGGCGTCCCAACTCGTTTCTTTTCAAGGTCATCACGAAATATACCCCTCGTTTACAGCTCGTGCCGCGGGGAGGGGGCGAGGGCGCAGCGTACCGCTCGGGAAGACGATTATAATTAACAGAGTAAATTAAGTCGTTCCCCAAAAACATGTTTATCTTACAAGTAGCGACCCGACCCGTCTTCGCATTCTAAGACATTCGTCACTCAAACCCCCTGCGGCGACGTCGCGTACAACAAACTTATTTGCGGTTGACTTAGCAACCGTGTGTATGGATCCAACCGTAAAATTGAATTTGTTTTTTATCCCAAATATTTATTCGGGTGAAAAGTATCTATGTGGGACAATTGTTGTTCTTACTGTTTCACTACACGAATTTTATTTTAGACGCCAATTACATTGTCACAAGATACTGATCACAAGAATTTACTTATAACTAACCTAAATTATTAAGCTACATTTTATTTAAAAAATTCAACTCCTAAATAATATAAAATTAGAAAAATCGTAATAAGATTGCGAATGTTTCTGCAAAAAGATGGCGCTACTCTTGTTTATTTGATTCGCCAAAATAGGGCGAAGTTTATTTCCTTCTCCCAGGGCATGCGCCGTGCGCGTTCTAATACGTTTCTCTAATCTTATCCTTGTTTTATAATCTAATTAACATATATATTATAGAACGATAATTATTAATAATATTATAATTAGGTACGTAAAATACTAGTATAAAATAATTTACATTAAATTAAGCACGAATTACGCGACATTGTGTGTGTGTGTGTGTGTGCGTGTGTGTGTCTCATTAATTATATATTTTCGTGTTGTGTGATGTTAACTATCCGTGACGAGCTGCTGTTGCCTTCCTGGCTCTAATATATCATTACTATAGAGTCCTTGTTGTAACTGAGAAATAATGTAATTCGATATACGAACGCTAGCAACTCTCAATAATGTCTCAGGAATGTCCAGTGGCCGCCGCGCGCCGAGCACTGCTGCTGCTAGACGGAGCCCGTCAGCGACCAGTGCCGTTGAGTCTGCGCCGGGCGAGGTATCGAGTCCCTCTCTATTATGTACACATAACTTTGTTGTATGTTGCTAAACTGTGTATCATCATCATGCACAGCATAACCGTGCCGTAAGCTGCGCAGTACAAACTCAGTTATAATTCTATTCGATTTATAGGCGAATAATGTTTTCCAAATAGTGCGAGAACACATCAATTGCCTTGGCTGTGGGGACCGAGCTCGTTACGTACCGGCTGCATGTATCTTTGCCGGTGTTAACGGCGCGGCCGCTTTGATTGGCGCAAGTACTGGTGGCGCCGTCAGCGTCAAATGACCGGCGCGGAGTGCGGCAAACAACCTAGATCGATAGAATTCACACCCAACGACAGGACACACGTTAGCTGCTGTGTGCTGAGCCGCTGGGCAATCCATTCCATTTATTAAACCATTTATTTGCACGTTTTGAAATTAGCCAAATCGAAAACAGTGGATATAATTATAAAGTAACACTGCGGCCTTCGCCCGCCCGCCGCCCGCAAGACACTTTCAAAATTAACAAACTTTAGTGTTTCAGATTTATTGACATCCGAAATGCGGGCATGACGTCACACCGACACCAGCTAGTGCGACATCACTGAATGGCCAGGTGACCATTCGAGTGCTATGGCACTTCCAGAGGACTCCAAGAAAACTACAAATCAAATTTGGTGTGTCATCAAAATGGCGTAATTATAAGCAACAGAAACATGAAAATATCGGAAACTCCTCTTCCGCCCCTCCCTGGTATAGGGGGAGGTCTTGCAGGCAGACTGATCTTGTCTGCCACGCACGGCCAGTAGCGGTGCGCGCAGAAGGCCAAGTCTTGCGACCGTTATCTGTGAAGTGACACACATCTATGAACGTTATCGGCGACTGGAAGCAGCGTCGCGCCGGCGGCCCGCAGCTGGCCGCGGCCGTGACGTGTACATGCGCAAAGCCCTACATAATACATTACGTACATACAGACATTAACATGTGCAGGCGACATACCGCGGCTTGATCTGTCATGTCGCATTTTTAAGTTGTGCGTCGCGTGGTCACGTATCAGAATCATGTCAAACATATTATCACGTATAATTAAAATAAGAGTGTAGGCCGGAAGAGGAACCCGTAGAGCAGGTTCTTGTCATCCGGCTGCGCCGCGAAGTAACACAAGCTGTACCTGAGGTTCAATAATGTATATCTGGAAGGATTCTTATTTCTTATAAGTTTATATGTAATATGACTTGAGTAAGAAATTTAACGTATTCATTGAGCAGTTTGTGAAGCGTAAAACATGTTTAAAATAATGGCGAGTCGCTTGTCAGCCACAACTGTGAGACAGTAAGTACATGTTACTGTGAATGTGTTATATTAAAGCGATGTCTGCGCCTGCGTCGATACATACACACAAGGCATACAAGATACATACATACAAGGCATAGTTGTAGCGAAGGTTGTAACGGGCGCGATGAGTAACGGACAACAAGTTATTTATATCTGCCAGGCAAGCGTTACACTGTCGGATGGGGCGGGGCAACCACAATATTGATCACTACGAACATAAAGGCCTTTATGCAAACAGCGTCAGTTAAATCGCCTCCAGAGCGGGGAGCAATAAAAATTCCCATTTGCAAGCAGGCTGCGAGTCGCTGCGCTCGGCGCTCGCCCCGTGTACAGCGAGACGACAGTGTGGCCGCGCGGCGGCGGCGGTGGCATCGGTACCGTTATCGTGAGCCCGCTACCTCATGCTGCCGCCGCCCCTGTGGCCCGGCTCAGGTGGAGCTGCGCCAGTTTTCTGTTCGATTCACAGTCGCACGACTCTAGTCAAAATACCATTTTAAATTATAATAATGTTTGTATAGTACAGAAGTATTGTTGCCTGCATTACAATTATTTATATTTTTAACTTTTTTATGTTGCCCTCGATGACCTCAACATTTATTTATCACATCGAACAATAAATAATTTTTTTTTTACATAAGAAAAAACTAGCGCTATTACACGGACCAATTTTTTCTGCAAGAATTTAAACGAGTCCACTAAAATGAGTGCGGTTACCTCCTGGCAGTTCATCGCCGCCGTGGACTTGCCGGCCGCACTTTAGTTATCCCGAGACCCGGCGCAGTGCTCGTCGGTGATTCAAGAACAAATGTTGTCGTACTAATAAGGACGCCCGTGGTTTCCAAATTTGCACGGCTATTGTTTGGAAATAAATTACAGAAGTTAGAAGAACACAGTGTACAGCATTTGTTGTGTTTACACCAATTTAACTTTTTATAAAAAAAAAGTGAAAGACTTTATTAGTACTTAACTTAATTTATCCTTATTTATTTTATTCCTACTTAGTTTTAGTTAGTTTTATTTTTATGATCTCCGGGAGACAAGGCGGCGACGAGGCTCGCCTCCCGTTACGCTCCGTCTCACGGAGAGGTGAAAAGAGGATTTCGGAGGCCCGTTTGGCCACGCTGAATGTTTGTGGAGGAATGAGTGCGAAAGTCGACGAGGTGTATGAATTAATGAATGCTAGAGGTATAGATGTGCTATGTGTGAGTGAGACGAAACGGAAGGGTAAGGATATTATTAAAACGGGCCGGTTTATTTTGATCTCAGGCGTTCTGCGTCAACCACCTCGATAGTATCACCGGTGAAGCATAAACTTGTACATTTTATTTTGTGGCTTAACGGAACCGAGCTGTGCTTGAACTTGATACCTAAGAACTTGGCGCGGGATGAGATCGTCGCGATCGTAGAAAGTGGTGCGGCAGTTATCTGACGGCTACCGGCCACACGGACTACCGAGAAGAACTGCCGGGCAGCTGGCAACACTGCACGTCTTCCTTACCACGACAGTGTGACTGCTCGCCGGCGGCTGTAGCTAGCTGCTAGTTCGTAACGGAGCTTGCGAACGAGCGAATGTCGGGTTGGTCCAGGCATCACAATGCTCTTCTTTGATTTGTCTTCAAATGTTTTTATTTTCATAATAAAAAAACAGCATTTTTCTTCAGATTTAATGCCTAATTAATGTGTACCGATAGTAAGACACAGTGGTTAGACAGACAGATAGACAGACAGTGGGGCAATGTTAGGAGAGGCAGCGGAGCATCGGGTGACACGGTCACCGCCCGCGCTACTGTTGTGCTAACGGTACGCGCGCGCCGCAGCCGTCGACGCCACCGCGGTACTTGCCCTCGACCTGACTTCTTCACCGAGGTCACGTTGGACGCGAGTACATCTGACGGTACGTTCAAACATTGCCCACGTGGCGCTGTATCGGGATACATATTATAATGTTGTATATTCGGTCGTATCGGTCACAATCAGGTGAATGCCCTACGCGCCTCATAATGTGCAACAGTTTGCTATTGTGGGATTTGTTATTCCGCCGAACTCCCAGTAAGGTAAGCGCTGTCCCTTCCTCCCCGCGTACACCGTCTCGCGTTCCGTACAAGGCCGGCAATGTATCTTGCGCAGCGGGACGACCGTTACGCCCTACAAGGAGACGACATGTCTCATTGACCATGTTTAATTGGCATCAAATGGCAATGGAATGCAAAGATATTGTGGATCGATTAAAGATCGCGTTTGATGTTTTTATGTTAAGAGCACGCAGTTGGAGAGGGTCGGAAGGCCGGGCGGCAGGAATTTTGTCCGCGCCCATATCGGTAAATTTACGGCGGCTAGAGTTTACAGTGCTGTTGCTTCTAGCTGTCCGTGTTGTGTCACCATTGTAGCCAATATGTGCCGGCTTTTATCTCGAAAAGATCGGCACACAATCATCGGAAGAAACGTAAAGTGTAGTGGGCCGAGTCCCGCACCAGCTGCCGTCCTCTGGGCGTTACAGGAGGTCCGATATAACCCGTATTCAAATAGCCGCCATCAGCCGTCCGCACGCCTTCATTATAAATGATTTACAGTACAAGCGTCGTGTAGACAGTCATAGCGGTGGCGCCGCTCGCGGCCGGCGTCTTAACATAAACATAAAAATTATTTTAATGCCATTTTATCGACCATTTAAACCGAGCCGGGCACCTGCAGCGAAATAATGAACTCTTCTTGTAAGCTCTACTAAAAGAATATTTTTATAGCAGTAATAATCTGAACAAAAATTTGAATAAGTGGATTATTTGCAAGAGGGCGACCGTGTGCTGGCGTAGATAATCTACAAGTCAATCTACAGTACTAGTATCAAGTGCGGCTCCTTGACTCCTGCACCGCGTGTCCCACTACTGCCGTCCTTGTCTCAGCTGTTGTTATTGCAAAAAAGGTGACCCGTTCATTGAGCGCGATGGCTTGTGTTCATTAAGGCAGCAGCTATTGTTTGTTATTTGTAGTCTAAAATATGATAATGCAATCTAAATCGATTGCATTATCATATACTTATATTAAAAATACATAAATTAAAAAATGATGAAAACGTTGTTCAAAGAAAAATGTTTGTCCCCTAAGGAGCGAGTACGAGAGGCGGGCCGGGTGTGCCGGCGTTGACCGGCTAACAATAAATGAAGCCCGCGCGGCCCCTGCAGGCGGCCCCCGCAGGCGGCCCCTGCAGGCGGCCCCGAAGCATCCAAGACTCAATGGTAGAAGTTGCTCTGGGAGACCCCGTTGGACCAAACGGAGACAGCATTTTAACCATCTTTACAATAATTTATTATTATTGTTACTTACTGTAGTTATTTTTTTTATTAAATAACTGTTAAAAACAAATCTATATAAAATCTCTGATAATTTTCGAGTTCCTGGAAAAAAAATCCTTTTTTGTTGAAAATTATAATGACTAGGAGGTGAGTCCGCGCGAATGTCACGGTGATCACATCGATACGAGGAAAAAGATATCCATTAATTGCGGATGAATTACAGGTCACGGCAGATAGATCGATCTGCGAATCGAGGACGGACCCAAATAAACCTTTATTGTCAATAAACATGGCCTCTCAACGAACAATAAATAAAATCTGCAGCAGATTGAATTGAATGCCCTTTAACAAGCTTCAATTGGCTGAGTAATTCTTGATTCAAGATGCAGCGTGACGTCGACCAGTCACGATCGCAATCCGCGCCAGCAGCCCTCGCGTGCGCCTCGCTCACGGGGCCTGTGGATACTGCACGAGATCAACAGTTCTTCATACCGTTCCTTAAGACGTACTGACATCATCTTTCTAGATTCAGTAATTGCAGCACCTACACGCTGTTATGCTTATTGTAAGCAGATGGCGTTTGAGCAACAGGGCTTGTTACAAGTGGAGCTGTGGGCTGTGGGCGTTCTTCTGTCGCAGCCACTCGCTCGTTGGCAACGTACAAATACTCTTTCTTGCAAGTTGTCTCTCATCTAACACCTCGTTCACAACTCTTGCCGAGGCTTGCAATAGAAGCTGGATGGTAGATGATACATTCGACCACCACAGGGAAATCAACAGCTCTCTGAAGACATGCGGATCGCAGAGCGTTTAGCAGTTTGGTCCGTGCACAACACGCACTCCACGGCCAGCGGGCACGTACCGCAATGTAACGCAATGCTTCCTAGCTCCAAACGTAATGACATGTATGTATGTGCTAAACGAAATCCTTTTAATTTGAACGACTGCCAGGTTCCTTGAGCGGCTCACGCCCTATGTGCGCTGCGCCGGCGCTGGCCGGTCGGTCAATAAAATGCGGCGTAAACCGATAAGCCAGTTTATTTCCGCTATTTGGCCGTCGACTGTACCACGTGGGCAATAAATTCGTTACGTTTAGGTCGAACTCTATTTTCGTATACTTCGTATATTTACAAATATTCAAAGTAGTGCATAGTAGCAAAGTGAATGTAAAAACCATATTTGTCAAAAAAGTAATAGGACGGACTGATGGTATTCATATTTGAGGAAATGACAGAGTTGT
Source organism: Papilio thoas cinyras (assembly GCA_018246335.1). Taxonomy (NCBI): domain Eukaryota; kingdom Metazoa; phylum Arthropoda; class Insecta; order Lepidoptera; family Papilionidae; genus Papilio; species Papilio thoas. The sequence goes on from DWMW01000061.1 coordinate 10,774, forward strand.
AGGTTGCCACCAGTATGACCTGCGTTAAGTGGCACTAGTTGCACCTCTGCCTACCTCTTCGGGGAGTACAGGCGAGCGCTAGTTCGTTAGTGTACGTCTACATGTGGTTGTCGACACCGCGCCGCCCGAGACTCGCCCTCTCAGCTCCCGCCTTGGATATCTTTTAACGACGGCGGACTGCCCTCGAGGGCCAATGGTACATACCTATCGTATTGAACTTGGAGAAATTGAGGGCAATATTCACAAAAGTAAGTGGTGATCGTACAACGTGCTACAGTCACGCGCGTTGGACACCATGACTGCGTTGTGGCGGAGCGCAGAAGTGCGTACTTACAATGCTCGTACTCTCTTGTGAGCCAGTTCATTCGTGATCCTAGGGTCCCGAACAAACGAACGAACATGCAACGTGTGTGTATCTAGTGCGGTCCCACTCAACAGTTGCAATGCTTACCGATTATTTATTTTATTTTATGTAGGAAACAGAAGTATCGTACATATTATCGTACATATATCGCCAGGTCGCTGGGAGACCGACGGCATTCGCCGCCACTGGCCCCGGAGACAATAATGAAGCAATTTCCAGCGCAATTAAAAAGGAGAAAGCAATTGCTCGACACCGATATAGTCTCTGTTAATGCAGTTATTGGAAAACAGATGAAATCATATTTCCCTCGCGCATTCCCGCTTCTGATTCATAAAGAAATAATGTCTATAGCGGCGTAGTTAGCGCTCACTTTAATGCGACCCTCGGTTTTATCGCACTGCTCCTACGTCACGATGTGTACGTGTACGTGCGACGTCGCAATGTGGAAGCAACCTCGAACAAACAAGGATATTACGTCAAGAACCTGCAAGGCTATATTTATTATATTTATTGTTAGTTTCATACTTTCGTTTATAAACAGAAAACGGAAAACAAAAAAAGGATCGAAGACAAAAATAATATAAAAAGAATAAGTATTATAAAAAGCTGAATAACATATTGCCAAGCGCACGACCGGTTCAAGCTCCATATAAAGTTACAAGGAAGTCGCGTTGTGTTCTAAGTTCCCCATTACAAACGTCTTGCTAACTTTGTCTAACTGATCGTGTAAGCAGACCCTCGCCCGCCCTGGCCTGCCCTGGCCTGCCCTGGCCTGCCCTGGCCTGCGCCACAGTATAAAGCTGAATATGTTCCAGTTGCGTCCAAGACGTATCATTGTTCTTTCATGTTTGCATCGCGGAACCCTCAGTACAGCGATTCTCAACCACTGCGCCGCGGCACTTTTGTGAGCCGCCTAATTTTGCAAATATATAATAATGTTAATATTATTAAACGATATCATTTAGCACGTCGTTTCGCGTCCGCATTGTCCGCGCCGGCACCTACTCCAGCCTCTATCTCCGTAGACGCCGACGATGCGCGAACCCATGCAGCCTGGCAAAGTTCACCTCGCCGACTAGATCCCGGCAGTAAATTGAACAAAGAGCAATAATTTTTTTTATGACCATCCGCTGTTAGCCTATATGAGGCTTCGACAACTTCTGGGTTTGAGATGGCAGAGCGCGGAAAGCGCTTAGCCTAAGCCTCTTTAATAGTAACTAAGCACGAGGGCTCTTTCGGGAAACTCGGCTCGGGCCTTTACTTTATAGATATTCCCGGATTTGGAGGCGGCCGCACTCCTAGATCACTTGGCTGACTCTCCGTGAAGTAACTAGGCTCGAGGGCGCCCGAGGCGGCCGGACCTCGGCCCGAGCGGTAGCTTTCAGCACAACATCATTATTACAGCTACAATTACACTATACAACACTTCGGAAAGCGTTAGCGTTGGGAGAAGCAGTGGGTATAGAAACTCCAGCAACGCTTTACTTTTGAATAACTATTACAATACGTATATTACAAATAGCTCTTCACTAACAGACACCGGTGCCGGCCCGACTGCGAGGATATAATTGGATCTAAATGTTAATTAATTCAAGCCGCGAACGATTCATTAATTTATTGAAAAGTCTCAAGGTATTCTCTGTGTATCAAGCCGGGCGCTGCGCGTCTACGGCAGCCGCCCCCGCTGCGCACACTAAATACTCCTCGTTTACAAATCGGTTTGCCGAAAGGCCTATTCACTTAATACATTACAATAAGCCAACAATTTCCACGTGCATGCTGTATTTAGCGCAGGTCTCCCAATACTCGGCTCTGGTGCGCTGGACTCCTCGGGTGAGATTTTAAGGTAATAAATGTAAACGTCATAAGTTTAACGAATAAAGTTGTCCGCGATGTCGGCAGCGGGGGGGAGGTAGGATGGGGGGTGGAGCGCATATTCCCTGGTACAGATTACCTATGTAACAGACAGCTCGCTTGAATACCTTATTATATTTTTATTGACTAAACCTTATTTGTTTTCTTTGAATAAGGCCATCTGCAGTAATTAGACGAGGTTGGTATAACGCGGTCAAATATTCACTTGAATAAGCCTCAACAAGCACTTCGCTGTGGTCCCCGTGGGGCCAGGCGGAGGCGCCACTAGTGCGCTGAACAAATAACTGTAATGCAATGTGTTGCTGTGCCTACTTGATTGTGTTTGTTATTGTGTTGTCGTTGGCCGCGGAGGGCGGAGGAAGGCCGCGGCGGGCGGCGGAGGGCTTCGGAGGGCAGCGGGGCTTCACAAGTGGTCCCTGTTCTTCGTGGGACTAATTGAATTAAAATTCTCAAGAAATTTTATGAAACTTATTTCTTTTAATTTCCCTTCGCTTTACCGACCACACCGCGCGCGCCCTCCCGCGATCGGCCCGTATAAGCTGAGGGCCAGTGGGGCCGCGGGTGGCGGCGGGTAGGGGTCGTCGCACCAGCTTCAACAGGCCCTGTCAATGCAGACAAACTATTATTCACTTGTATGAGTGCATGCTGAAGGATGAGGGACGACGGCGTCGCCACTCAAGTCATTACATATATAGCTATATATATAGCACACGATGATATTCGTGTGCTCAGTGGCTGTGTCGGACCGCGGCCGGCGGCCCGCGCACACTTTACTACAGTTCATTAACAACGATCGTTACAGCCGCGGCCGGGCGTCAGGAGGCTGCGTTTATCGGAAGACGCAAGGCTTGTAGGGAGGCAGCGTTAGACGATTGTCTAATTCTAATCCAAATAAATATTGCTTTACGACAACTTAATGTTTTATTTCATATAATTTTACGACAACTTAATGTTTTATTTCATATAATTTTACACGACATTTCTTCAACCAAATTTATTCTTTCTGCATCTTACTGACCACCACTCTGATTTTATACTTACATACTTACCGTGGGGGCGCAGCGGCCCAAAGCGGGGCTTGGCCTCCGACAACAAGGCTCCCCACTCATCCCGGTCTAATTTTATGGTAAATATGATTATGTATCCCACCATTTTGTAAGCTGTATCGACTCCGAATATTTTTGTAAGCTGTATCGACTGCACATATTTTTGTAAGCTGTATCGACTGCACATATTTTTGTAAGCTGTATCGACTGGACATATTTTTGTAAGCTGTATCGACTGGACATATTTTTGTAAGCTGTATCGACTGGACATATTTTTGTAAGCTGTATCGACTG
>DWMW01000062.1:0-14291 GCA_018246335.1 Papilio thoas cinyras
ACTCATTGCCACTTATGACAAAATGTGAGGGAACCCATTGCAAAACAGTTCCTATGTTTTGGCGACTAATTAATGAATATTCTTAAAAAAAATCACAGGTTATCGGAATGCTTCTAATGTCAGCGGCGCGCCGAGCCCAATGTTGTAAAGGTCTTGGAGTCGGTGAGCGTAACACATGGTCCAGCTTGGAACGAGTTGATACATGCAATGGCTTCGACTATAGCTAAAGGTTCCAGACGCGTGATCGACAGCTTCGTCTTAATATTTATTTAATAATTTGATAGATTTATTAATTTGAGGGTCAAAACTTACACCTCCATTTCCGTTTTTGTCAATAGCTCCGTCTGTATAATTTCTGCCCTTGTGAATGATATAAGACAGTAGTTACGTATTTACATCAAGGAAGTCGTCGCGCATCCTCTCGCGATCTCTCTCCTCGCCCGGCATCGCCCGACAAGGCCCTACGTGCAGCGGCTGCTCGGACCACTCTATTGCTATCGTCTAATCACATGTATAGTTTCAATCTAATATTTATGTACTAACGATCGCTTATCCACGCCAATGACTTTATTGCATTAAAGACAATTGATAGAGAAGATAAATAAATGCTGTAAGAATACGGGCAGTGTATGTGTCTGTAAAGAAACCAAGCCGAATAACAGATTGTTCAGTAACGACGCGTGCCAGTAAACTAGACGAATGAGTATTCGGAAGGGTGGCGATGATACGATAGGATGGATCGATGTAGTGCTAGAAAGCAGGGCGCGGTACGTACCGAGCCGGGTGCAGTGAGGCGTGCAGGCGGCGGCGGGCTCCGTACTGACTGCCGAGAGGGATAATCCAGTCAAAACATATTGCACAGTCTTAATCATCGTTAAGATTTTGCTTATAACCGAAAATGCGACGTGACCGAAATTATGTACGTTTCGAGTCTTCGTTCATCGTGCGCACGGCAAAGGAATGGAATAAGTCGCCGGTGTCTGTGTTCCCGTCCGAGTACGACGTGGGGACGTGCAAGAGAAGGGTGAACAGGTTTCTTGAAGACTAGCGCGTACTATCCTACGACCACATCACCACCTACCCTCGGGAGAGATCGTGGTCAAACGCTAGCTTCTCTCTATGTAAAAGTAAAAAAAATAATTTTTACAATATAAATGTCGTAGGAAGCAATGACATTACGCGTCCACTACGCAGGTGTGTCGACGGAAGCGCGCAGCTAGTTGTACGTAGAGGTACACACATAAATAGTTGACGGGACGAGGCGTGTCGTTGCAGACCGTAATCAACGCGGCGTACTGCACGCTAGGCGTGGCGGGCTGCGTGCTGCAGCGGCTGGTGTTCGGTCGGCTGCGCGTGGCAGAGGCGCAGCGCGTCAAGGACAAGTTCTGGAACTACGTGTTCTACAAGTTCATCTTCGTCTTCGGCGTGGTGAACGTGCAGTATATGGACGAGGTGCTGCTTTGGTGCTCGTGGTTCACGCTGCTCGGCTGCCTGCACCTGCTAGCGCAGCTCTGCAAGGACCGCTTTGAATATGTAAGTAGTTTCTTTATCTCTATATAGACTAAATACAATAAGCGCAACCTCGTGGTTGGAACAAAGTGGAACGTGTGATTTCATTTATTTTCATTGTAGTATATTTATATTGATCTTATTAACTGTTCTCAATGCTTATTATCTTTATCTAATGCGTCATATATGTACCTAAACCACACAAATTTTAATAACTCTGCAGTAAAATTCTATCGATTGGCGTTGGCCTGTCTGTTTAACTTGAGGAATTTCACTCCTTATGTCGCGACGTGCGCTATGTGCGGAGCGTCGCCGCGCTCGCCGCCGAGGTGGACGCCATCCAGTGAGTCGGATAATTGTTGCTTCACTCTTTCTTCATTACGATTAAATCCACTTGTTATCGACACCGCGACAGTACCCGGTGCTGCCTCACCGACATACGCTCTACACCAGTGTGTCCCAACCTTTCTTGCGTCGTGCTCCACCTTAGGCTTTCGATAATTCTTGCCACGTCGCTGCGATATACAATTTGCATACAATATAAAAACAATTTACGCTTTATTTACTAAAGAAAGAAATTAAAAAAAAAGTTAACGGTAGTTTTTGTTGATGGAAGTGCGGAGCACGTGAGCGAGGTCGATGTACCGCCGTCACAGTAACGGTGAGTCATTTCGACTGCGACATGGCCAGCGCGGCCGGCCCGGCTGGACCGCGTGCGGCGAAGTGCGTCGCACGACCCGGCATAGTTACATCACCTACAATACTTCCTACCTCTCATTTTACTTAAAAAGTCTTTCATATAAACAAAATGAAAACTCATTTTTTTAAGTAGATTAATGGTTTTCATTGTTTTCTTGCTTTCTTGGCTTTGCTGATTAATCACTCAATCGTTTTTTCTCCAAGGCGAATAACCTTTGCTCTGTTTTGATGATGTCATCTAATAATAATTGCCTAGCTTTCTTCCTTTTGAAGCTAAATCCTAACGGCGTAGAGCCCGCGGTGACCTCTATCATTACTTATTGCTGTTTATACCCAAAGCCAACGTGTGGAGTGGGACTCCTCGACCGCGACCGGCTCGCCTTCCTCCACTCGTTTAGTTGTTGATCGCTGATCTGCTTCCGGTACTTCCTACCGTCGGCATAAAACGTTCCTCCCGAGAAGATCTGCTCCTCTCGCTCTGTCGCCTGGTCACTGAACGTAGTCATACTTAAGACGTACAACATCTCGCTCGCCAATGCCACCTCTCGCCCGTGTCCTGCTCACAACTGTTGTTCAAAAATAACGCCAGAGCAGTTCTTATGATAATATATGAAAGCGTACAGCGGACACTAACATTTAACGATTATTTTGTTTATGCACCACTACACAATGCACGCTGTTAATGTTTCATTGGAACGAGGTGTCACCTACCTGAGATAGGTCGCCTTACGCTGTGATTGTACATTTCATTTTGTAGATAAACCAAATGAATAAGACGCAGAGCGAGCGCGGCCGCGACCTTAACACATGGCTCATGAACATGTACTCGGATTGTGTTTGCAGTCTGAGAGTGTCACAGTTTTTATTTCAGGGTTATCGCTGTCGTAAAAACGTTTCAGTGGCACAACAAAGTGGCGCACAAAGATCCGTTCCCTGGCGACCACGCCGGTTGACCGTATCCTTGCATCAGAGTTATATTCGAGGTTAAAATTGACATTTAGGGAAAGAGGTTTTATAGAAATCCCTATATATAAAAGTTACATAATTATAATAATATAACAGTTCAGTCAGAGATGTTGTTGCTTGTTTTTGATTTATTTTTTAATATAATTGTTAATTGCAATTGGAGAGCAGTTATTGGAGCGTCGGAGTTAGTTCGGCCCCGCCTCGCTTTGATCACGAGCTGGTATTCTGCCGTCCCTCGTAGGCTGCTCGCCGGCGCAGAGCGCACTGTTCACGCCGGCTGCGTGACGGCGGCTACATCTACAACTTGACAAGTCGTCTCACTGCCAGCGCTGTAAAGTAGATGCTGTGCATTAATCAAATGCTAATAGGATGTGTTCGGAACGAGTAAATGAGTCGGAAATTAATGCATTGTCGTGTATCGTTGTCAGTCGGGCGGATGTCGAGTGCCGATGGCGCCTGTCTCTCCGTCCAGTCGGTACAATTGAAGCGTTGTAACAAGCATAGCTTGCATCCGGCGCGGGGCGGCCGCCGGTATCGTATCGACTTCGCGTGAGGTGAGCCCACCTCGCCGCACATCGTGTGACTTGGCGGTCGTTAAGGAGGAATCGGCAGATAATAAAATGTAATCGTTTTAAAATGATATATGAGAAAAACAATTAGGCGACGCCATGCTGCGTCATTTAATAGAATGGCTGTAGTCGTTAACATCGGAAGTAGTTGTAGAAAGAAAATGAGCTACAAAACCCCTTTGTATCATTACAAGTGACGGCTCGTTGTATACGCAATAAGCATAGTGTGCCTGTGTATACATTACTAATAATATTGATGTTCTTCCGGATTACGGGACGCGTTTGCTTCGATAAACATTTAATACGGTCCGCGACAGTCAGGGAAGCCTCTTCAGGAAAGTAAACTTGACACAACTGAAAGTGCTCTTTTTAACAACTTCCTGTCAAGAGGGCGTTGCGATATTACAAATAAATTTTCAATTGATCATTCTAACAAGACATGTCCATTAAAGGCAAAGTGCCCCTGTGTAGCTCGCTTGTTGCAGATGCACGGAGTAGCGGGAACTACCGCCAGCTCGTTTGCCAAGGAAGGTTTTTTTTTTTAAAGAAAAAAAGCTTTAGCGACCAAAAATAGGTCCAGTTTAAAAACATTTCGGCTAGTATATCAGTTTGTATTGTAATAATGTTATAGAATGTAGGCCTTGGTTTATATCCCCTAGGAGTGGACACAGCACGCGAGTACTCATACAACGAACGACGTACTCCCGATAAAAGGTGTTTTGTTGGTCTGGTCGGGGCCCGAGCCACTCTTTACAACAGTAGGCTTAACCCTTGCAAAGTTTCTCATTCGATTGCTGTCCAATAGCGCGACGAAGTGTTAATGGCCGGCGGAGTCCCGCAAGTGGCACTGTGTGATGAGAGAGGAGTTGAGCAGAATCTCCGCCTCGTTATGTTCGCTTGTCGCTGATGATGATGATGATGACTATATAAAATCTCGTATAGACGTCTACTGTCCCAAGTTGCCGCTTGTATAATACAAAGAATGGCGCCGAGCGAGAACGCCAACACGCGCTTATAATTATAAATAAAAATATTTGTAAAGTATTAATAGAAATAAAAATGACGGCGACGGAATAATTCATCTCCAAGGTTTTTGTAATTTATTTTTAAAATAAAAAAAATGTCTCGTGGATGTGGGAACACGTTATATTTTTACCGTAAATCGTTTGCATTTTGGTCGATGGCAAATGATTCTTGTTTGATTCGTATAATCGCACGAGTTCGTATAGAGTTAGCGACGTGTAATGTTTGTGGCGCGCAGCTGTCGTCGTCCCCGCAGCCGGCGCGGTGGGCGCACGCGCGGCTCCTGGCGCTGCTGGCGGCCGTGCTGGCGGCGGCGGGAGCGCTGATGGCGGCGGCCGCGCGCTGGGGTCTGCCCGTCGGACGGGACACTTTTGCTTTTATGGCCGCCGAGGTACCCCTACCGCACCGTAACCGCCTACTGATTTGATATTGTTTGTAACGCGTGAGTCATGCTCATGCTGCGACCTGTCGCCGGCAGTGTGTGCTGGTAAGCGTGTCGGCGCTGCACGTGGTGGCGCGCTTCGTGCTGCGCGCGCGGGACTCTGACGCAGCCGGCCCCGCCGCCTACTACACGCACCTGGTGTTCGACGTGAGTATTGAGTATCCTCTGTCCGAGCGTAAGTGCGACTATGTTGCTGGCGGCGCGACTAGTTCTGGTGTGCTTGCAGTCGGTATCTCTGGCGACGGAGCTGGCGCACGTGGCGCACATGGTGGTGCACAGCAACGCGCTGGTGTCGATGGCCTCGCTGGTGCTGCTGATGCAGCTGCGGCACCTGGTGCATGCACTGCTGGCGCGCCTGCGTCGCCACCGGCTCTACACCGCGCTTGCGCACCACATGAGCCGCAAGTGAGTCGCCTTTCGCGCAACACGCGCGCACACGCATACACACACACACACACATGGGTAGAAAAGAACAAAATCTTTAAACGGAATGGAGTGGAATGTCAGCATTGTGAGTCTTGTGTAATTACTGTTACGAATATATTTTAAATTGATTGTAAAGTCTGTAACAACTTATGTGACGTGCCTGATAGTTATTAAACTTAATATATCAAATTGCTCAAGTCGCGTCAGCGGGTTCGGTATTTGTACCGGAATAATCCCAGTCATCTGATAAGACCTCCAAGGGGACTGAAACTTGTCGGTACAAACACGAATTTTCATACTAAGTTTGTATTGTCTCACCAAAGTTTAAATAATTTTAAACATTAAATGAATCATAGTGAAATTCGGAGTAGGATGCGATCTACCTAGTATACAGAGGCAGGTTCAGAGCTAAAGCCAACAGTATTGTGTGAGACGACGTGGCTGTTGCGTGCCGCAGCTACCCGATGGCGAGCCGGGAGGAGGTGGAGAAGAACGAGGACAACTGCGCCATCTGCTGGGAGCCCATGAAGGAGGCGCGCAAGCTGCCCTGCGGACACCTGTTCCATAAGTATTTACTCCTAAATTATTTCATGTACCTTTGCTGCCCTTAATTCGCACTAAAAGTAATTGAAAGGATAAAGATATCGAAATAGGGAATTTAGTGTATGTGGAATGGGTGTGGGGTGTGAGAAGTGTGTGTGGTTGCAGCTCGTGCCTGTGTCGCTGGGTGCAACAGGACGCGTCGTGCCCGACGTGCAGGCGCGCGCTGTCGGCGGGCGCGGACGCGGCGCGCGCTTCCTTGCCGACGCACGCGCCGCTGCCGCCCCTCGGGGCGTTGCCCCCGCTGCCTCCGCTGCCTCAGCTCGCGACCGATGTCAACAGACCTAACCATTTCTTCCACTTCGACGGTAAGTCCGCGCTCGATAGCCTTTGTAGGAAATCATGTGCTCTTCCACTTTTAGGTCTGGCTCACTCGGCAAAATTTCATCATATAGCACAACAGTAACAGCCGATACCCTATGCTAAATAACAGGACCGCGGTCCGCCGTCGGCACTTGTCCGGGCCTGCTCATGTCAACCGCCCCGCGCCGTGCCATTCTCTAGCTCTATGAATGTGCGGCTCTTTTCGTCCGATACATTTTTATTTTTAAAAAATTGACACATGGTCACTTGTCAAATAATGACGTTAGTTCAGAAATAAAATAGTCGTGGGTGAGTTCGTAAGGAGATGTCGGCGTCGGTCGCGCGGTAATGTAGTGCGGTGGTAGTGGTGCGCCGCGACAGGGACGGCAGATGCGGCAGCCGTGCGCCGTGTACGCCGCGTGTTGCCTCGCGCTATGTTGCGCGGTGCTGGCGGCCTTGTGGCGCTGGCGTGTGACAGGTGCACACCTCAGCTCTCTCGTATTTAGCTACTTGAACTATTGCGTTATATTTTCGCTTCTTTATATTGGATGTGAAAGTTGAGGACGTCTCGTAGTTACTACCGTTTTAGGTTATTGTTTGTTTAGCGTGGCATCGTGATGAAAGCGTGTCGCTCGTGTGGCAGGTTCTCGCTACGTGTCGTGGCTGCCGAGCTTCTCGGTGGAGGTGACGCGGGTGCGCGCCGAGCCGCCCGCCGCCTCGCAACTGGACGCCATGGCGAGACAGGTACAGACTCCACTCCCACACTGACACGAGTGAGAGACGCCGCTGCCAGCTCGGGGACAGTGCGCTGGATGTTTGATGTGTGTGTGCGTCCACAGGTGCAGCAGGTGTTTCCGCAGTTCGCGCTGAGCGCGCTGAGCGAGGACCTAGCGCACACGCGCTCCCCGGACCTCACCGTCGACAACATCCTGGCGGGCCGGCTGCTGCCGCGCCCGCTCCCCGCCGGTACATATTGCTTAAGTCGCCAAGACGATCTGTGTCCACGGCGACACGTCTCCATTTGTCCACTTGTACAATTGTAATATAAACAATTTACCATAAATTACCAAAATTAGAGTCGATTCTCATATTAAAAATATAAAAAAAATTATATTAAAGGTATAACTCGACAAATTTACACAATAAAAAAGCGCGACAGAAACATTTTGAGGGTGAAAGCGGGTGGGTCACGCTGCACGAGTTCTGCACCGTATTAATAAACAATAGTGATTGTATGAGCGCGGGCCGGTTTGCTTTGCGACGCAGCACACGCATCGCTCGCGTCGACCAGAGTGCCGCCCAAAGATCCTAAATCATTAGCACATGTACTTTTAATATAAATATTAGGAATGCCTCATTCGTTAGAATTATAACAATTTAAGATAAGGACTTTGTCGTGCAGAGGAACCCTCCTCCGTCCAATCTGTACGTGAGACGGCGGCGGGCGTCGCGGGCGAGCGCGGCGTCGAGGAGCCGGGCGGAGGATGCGACCGGCTGTGAGTGCGCCACTAAATACTCCACCCTCTGCAGAGTTTTATCCCATGTCTATGAAATAACTCTAAATATTTTATGAGAATGATTACTCTGCAAATATAAGCAGCGCGCACGCGTATGTGTGTTTCGCAGCGAGGAGACGGACGAGGTGCAGTTCTCGGCGAGTGCGGCGGAGCGCGAGCGCACGCTACGGCGGCGCAAGGAGCAGCTGGTGGCCGCCGCGCGCCGCCGGTACCTGATGCGCGACCGCCGCCAGCCCCCGCAGCCTCCTGGCCAGCCAGTGCCGAGCGCGCCGCGCAGCTGAGTGTTTCGCAACATCATGCGTCGTGTGGCGATGCACGCCACCGGCCCGCGGCTCCTGCCGCACACGCCGCCCACACCGCCCACGCCGTCCACGCTGCCCACGCTGCCCACACCGCGCGACTAGACCAGCTCTCGATTACATCGTGTGACGGATTCACGACACAGGATACATTGCCATATATAGGCCGTCTAAAACATTCCTCGCTCATACTCAACTATTGGCGCATTGTGTACGCGACGAAGGAATTAGATCGCAGACTTCACAATCAAGGCTCGGGGCCACTGGCGTGTTCAAATGAGGCACATATTGTGCTGATGACTTTCATTTTTGGTGTGAAATTGCCGGTGAAACGCGCAGAACACTCGCAGGCAGCTTGGTCCCGTCGAGTTCAGAGTCGCGTTGCTGCACGGGAGCGGCTTAGGGAAGGCGAGGGGCGGGGCGCGCGGGCGACGCAGCCTCGCCGAACGGCTCGAGCAGCGCGCGAACACCAGACCTGTCCGACAACACTTTGCTCATTAGCATCTTTTGAATCGGCGATTGAAGTTAATGACATTGAGCGCCGCAGTCAGAGTAACGCAGCGCAGCGGTCAGCTCTAATGTCTAATACGACATTCTTGTGCTCAGTACTACTCGCAGATGAACACCGAAACATTTTTATATAGTTTGCTACCAGTTCAAAATGCATAGTTCATCTCCTCGCAAACGCGCACCACTCAGCCATAGCTACACATCATTTTAGTTTCTAAGTTCATCGACACTTTGTCTCGTACACATTTTGATCGCTCGAGTTTCCCGCAAGTCTAAATACTGGTCTGGGAACTTTTATTATTAACTCACATTTTTACTAAAGTTCAAGCAAAAGTCGTACTTGATAATTATTTTCACTTGATTTTAATTGTTACCGAGTAATTATTTCAATTTACAAAAGTTTTTAAGTGAACCGTGAGAGCGCTAGCGGCGGCATGAAGCCGCGCGCGGCGCACTGTATGTGACGCGACGAGCAGCAGCGCGCAGTGTAGCTACATAGTGTAAGGCGTGGTGAGACGTGTGCGAGCGATGCAGGCGCCCGGCCCCGCGCGGCGCCTCGTGCTACCGATCCTTGGTATTCTTGTATGGAATCAAGATTGTATTTTTCTACCGATACTGTTTAGAGTATAATTAGATTTGCGTTAGTTTCATTGGGAGTTACGCGCAAACATGTCTTCGCCATTAGAAATTAAATCGACTTTAGTACGATTGATTTAGTTGATACTTAATGAAACTAACCATCCTCATGCTTGTGTAGTACATAGGACCTTATGCGACGTCTTTGTCGCACAGAGCGGCGTGCAGAGACCTGCCAATGGCGTTACCTCGCTTGTAGTCATCAACTGCTTGGCAGTAACTCTGTAGCTTCCTTCTGGTGTCCTTCGGGGACGACGGGGAGATGTTCGCTCGTTCTTTTGTTATTCTTTAAGTTTATTATTTGGTTGATTTTAATTTTTTAGAATAGTGAGATCAATTTAGCCAAGCGAAGAAAAGAGTTACATGCAACTCTTTTCATCGTATGGCTCGAAATACGCAAATAGTGATGTGACAATATGCAGCCACAGAGCGTGTCACCGTGCACACTTGTACTTATACGCTTGTGAGTTGAGGTTAGTTTAGTTAACTCGTCCAACTTCTTTTCACTACTCACTTAATATAAATTTAGCAACGTACTTGTGACACCTAAATAAGGAAATTTATTCAAGACTAGTCAAAATAAACATTTTAACATTTCTATGGTTTTTATTTTATGCACTAAATTTTGATATATTCAAGAGTATAAGCAGCGCTAGCAGCCACAAGAACTTCGCGAGTTACCAACGAAATAATAAATAAATAAAACTTTATTTCCAACCATATCAGAGCATCCATAGTTGTTAGGATCAAAAACATTGTAAAAACTTAGACAAGGGTCAGTATATATATTTATAAAAGGGAACATAATTAACATATTTGGCCAGCTGGGATTTTCAGTTTGCTGTGTAAATCAGCACATCTTCGCAATACTGAACTATCCCATCTGGCGGCAACAATATTCAAGAGAGAATTATCAGACCATCGGATACGCGAAATAAAACGCGCAATTCTTTGGCGCATGATAGCAAACAAATCATTAACCTTTGCTTCCGCGAACATTGCCGAAGCACTACAAAACCGTGGTAACCCCGACATTGCCCGAAGTCCGTTGTTATAGTGAACACGCAGGGCACTGTATGCCCTCCGCGTGAAGGCGGCCCACAGATTGCACGCGTAGAACGACTGACAGCAAGCTCTGAAGAACGTTATCTTCACTTCTCGCGTACATCGTGCAAACCTGCGCGCCACCATATTGCAGCAGACCGACAGCGACCTACGCTCCCTCTCTATGTCCAAGTCATCGCTCAAGCTTGACGTGACCCAGTGTCCAAGGTACTTGAATTTCCCTACCACGTTAAGAGGAGAACCGGTCAGTAGAAAAGGGGAGTAAACGCCGGAAACCTTTCCTATCAGCCGTAAAGATCATCATTACACTATTTTTAGCATTACATTTAAGACCATGGCTGTCTGCATAACTTTCACATATAGATTAACTTTCTAAAGAGCTCCAAACGTAGGGCTCAGCTAGATGACATGATTCATGTCATCTAGCTTGGCAAATGCTATTAATGCAAACACCGTCAACAGATACCAATATTAGCGTCATTTAGCTCTGTCATCAGTTGATTAATGTACAAGTTAAAGAGATGAGATGAAGTTATTCCACCCTGTCTCACCCCATACTCTTCCGAGTATTCCCCTGCCCACCTGACAACTGTACCAATGTTTCAGGAGCAATATGATACATTCGAACGGTTCTCTTGTTCCATCTTATGCCAAAGCTTATCATAACATACAGAATCGAAGGCTTTAGATAGGTCTAAAAAACACGATACCACTGAAGTCCTGCATGGCGTAGTACTGGACGGTATGTGACAGGATTGCACTCTCAGTGGACAGACTGGCTCTAAAGCCAAACTGTGCATCATGTATCCGAATCTGTATGCTTCGCCATATGTCTGTCGAGCAACCCATCCAGCACTTTGGTAATAACTGTGGCCAAAGATATTTAAACAATATTTAAGATAATTAAACGAACATATAAAAATACACCAAAAACTTTCAGTTTATCCAAAATTTGGATTTATAAAATTCACCCTACAATGAAAAGTTGCTGACTCCGTCCAATAGCAACATGGAGATAATTAATTTATTACATTTGTGAGTATTAAAGGTACAATAATACACACAAAATGGATACAGTAAAACAATTTAATAATGTAACTTTTTTAAATACTTTAACCAATAAAATTTACGACCACTATATGCAGTACAAGATGAGCAAAGATAAAATCGGCAAAACCGCGCTCTGCACTCAGCCCTTGGAATTCGTTCTTGTTCTCTGGATTCACTTGCAGCCGTAGGCAAACTGAAATTATAATCTGCGTTTATGCTTCGATACAAATTAAAACATGGGTTACCATGTTTGTTTATTGTTGTTAAACAATAATGGTTTGGTATTATTGTACAAAAGCAACACTTACTTAAACTTCACTTGAACAGATTGCAACAATAGGTTTTTAACACATGTTAATAGAAAACTTAAGGGCGTTATATTATTTTATACATTCTTACAGTAAATAACTCTATTTACAACATTATTGAATACGTCGAGAGCAAAACCAAGTTCAAGTGTAAATCGATAAGTTTAAACTTTATAAAAAAAAAATATTGCTGGCCACTGCCCCAGCTAGCTGGTTTGGCTCGTGCGGTATGTGTCTAACCTAACCTAAAAATTGAGTACCTGAAATTAGCATTCGTTCTAAAATAACTGCTCCAAAGTTTTAGTGCCGATAATAGTGTTAAAAACTAATCTCTTTCAATCTGTAAGTTTTAGTGAAGTTGGAATAAGTGTCGCACTCGTACAATATTACCTCAACGTTTAATAATGATGTATACGTACCTCCAAGAACAAACGAGCTAACCGTAGAAATAAATCCACTTAAGAAAGAATTGAAAGGAAAAGTTCCGACCAGGCAGCAATATACAAATTGAATTACAGCCGTTAAAAATATATAAAACAAATAAGCATCAATGATCTTTAATTTTTTGGATGTTTTAATAGTATACTCTTGGTAGAGTTTAGGTATTACAGACGTAATAGAAGACATTTTTAAACTATATTCGATCGTCCGACTTACAAAATACCGCAAAATATTGACGCGATACGTCAAAGAATGGATACGATACGTGGTAGATTTTTTTTGTAGCTATATACTGACATAGACTACATAATAGCATAGATTGGGCATAGATATTAACCAATTGGTTGTCGATAAATGTAAAATAATATTTTTGATTGAAATTTGTAGTGTTTTTGTCCTTGATATTTTAGTTTTAATTTTTTATATGTCAATTAGATTTAAATATTTTCATTCTTGTTTTCATGGAAGGAGCATATAATACATGTTTTTATGTGTTCTTTTACGATTGTCTTTTATTCTAATTTTTCAGTCTGCTCCTTGAATCTTAAGAATGAGATATACAATAATGGGCATATTTAGAGGAACGCAAAGAAAATGTGGAATAAAATAAAATATTTTATTTTCTCGTACTCTCTATTTATGCAACATTATGTAACTTAAAAAACAAAGAATTATTTAAGTACAATTTTACTTACGGCATTCATTTGTTTTCTTGGTTATGTACTGTATCAATTGTTGCGAGTATTGATTGTTTTTCACAATTTAAACCATTATTTTTTTTTGTAAAAAAGTTGTCGTTATTGGGTAAAGGCAACTTCATTTGAAGAATCAGAGTTAAAATACCAGATCTTAGCGTGGCCCCGATACTTAAAGATGTTACTTTATTTTAAAAAGGTTACACTTTTAAAAAAAGGGGCACAAACTTTACGAGTTTCCAAGCCTGTGATTTATCGTAATGTTAAACGATATCAGGAGACTGGAGAGTATACCAGACGTACAGGACAAGCTCGCCAAAAAATAACGACACAGGGAGACGACAGATTTATTGTTAGCAGTGTCCTGAGAAACCGCACTTTGACATCTTTCGATGTACGTAACAAGCGGCAAGAAGTACGCCATTCCACGGTGAGCACAAAAACGGTCAGAAAAAAAATTAAGGTATCTGGTACAGGTGCATTCTTGCCTGCCAAAGGCTCAATGCTCAGCACAGCTCATCGTGTAGCTCGGTTCAGTTTTGCTCGTTCTTACCTAAATTGAGATGATGTCGCTTAGGACTTAATGCCTCAAAGTATCATCGACAACTTAATAAACTGTATGCCCAGACGGATGCAGGCAGTGTTGATAGTCAGCGGAGGCAATATAAAATACTGACTGTAGCACCGATTACGAAAAAAAAGCAGTCTATAAAACAATATTCAATTTTTGTTGAGTTTGGTCAAATCTCTTTAAAATAACGACATACTATAATTTGACATCCCTACCTTGTTTCTTTTTTGTCAGCTATAATTTACCAATAAAAATGTTAATGTAATTCATTGCAAGTATTCAATAATTTTTTTGTACAAAAAAAATGTGTTGTACACGAATTTGTCTAGTTTTGTTTGCGTTTCTCTAAATATGTCCATGAGTGTATTTTAAGTTTATATTGTTACGTTTCAATTACAATATGTAAATACTATTTACCTAGGCTTTTACTATTTATTATTATTAACAAAAAGATTACGACCGTCTTGCCGAGCACAGCCAGCCGGGTTATTTATTAGGGTGTAAGGAAGGAGACAAAATAAAATAAGTCATTTATCATTTTTAATTAACAACATATCTCATGCCTGTATTCCCCGAAGAGGTAGGCAGATGTGCAACTTATGCACCTACATTTCGCTATATATGTTTTTTCGGTCCCACAATGTGATAGGGGGCGAGCCTAT